>VZTM01029343.1:43529-84657 GCA_013400555.1 Jacana jacana | reverse complement strand
TTTCAAACAAAAGTAACATTTTTAAAAAGGTGAATGTTCCACGATATGTTTCAACTTTTTAATTTGTGCCATTTTAAAAGCTATGTAAAAATATTTTAGTTGAAACTGTCCAGAATTCCTGCCAGCTGAAGACTGGCTGGAGCAGATTTTGTGGCAAAGAGCCCTTTTCCCAAGGCTTTCATCCTCCTACTACAAGAGGAATGGGAAGAAACTTGTCAAAGTGCTTTAGTACATCCAAGCCACTGGGCTCACTGAAACACCCCAGACCACTACTGTGAATTAGAGAAGGTTTTCGTATTGCACTGTACTGTTTTAAAATGTGGTATAGAAACTACACCAGGAACACAAAAGCTGTGTAACAGAGAGAACCTTAACCTCTTTCCAAAACCTTAGTCTGGTATAATTTCACCATGTATTTGTGGAACTACTGGTCATCTGATCATACTGAAAATAAACTTCTTACCCTTGTTAGTTAGTCAACTAGATTAAGGTTGAATTGTAATTGTGTTGAGAGATTGAAGTAGGCTTAGAAAATGATCCTTTGGATGCAATTCCAGATGAGCTGTATTTTCCTTATCAAATCTCTTTGAAACAGAAAAGACATTTTTTCCTGTTTCCCCTCAACCCCCCTCCTCCTGTCTGTGCATACAGATTGCATGAATTCTCAAGATCAGACTATCATGGTTTTGCAATCAGATCTTAGCAGGCTGATGCTTTATTTGAGAACGAGCGTGGCAAAACAGAACCTTCCTTTTCTTGGTGCTGTAGCCCTTTCAGTGAAGAGTTTTGGTCTACAGTTGCCAAAAAGGTTTGATCATCTTGTGTCTGGTGGAAGAACTTACTATTGTCCCAGATGCAAAGAACAAAACATGAAGATGGAATGTATTTTACTTCTGCAAAACTTCACACAAATTATCATAGCACGGTGTAGTCAATGGTTTGTCTCTTGAGAGCTTCCACACGGTGGAGTGCACACATCGATCCAGAGATGGTACCATCAGCCTTCTCATGCTGGAAGTGACATGCTGGAGAAGAAAGACAGAATAACAGGGAGAAAAAAAAGACTTCTGTAAGGTTAGGACCAGTTTGAGGGTAAGGACACAAGTATATCCACTGGTCATGAATAATTAGCTATTTGGTTTAGAAATTAGAGGTTCCTTGGAGCTCTTCACTAAGAATAATTTATTAAAAATTATCCTCTCTTAAGATCAAGCAGGTTGGCTTTTGAAAGCTGATGTTACCATTCTTTTGCACATAGTAACAGGACACATAGATTTGTTCAAACTGTGTCATGAACTCCAGTGTGTCCTTGTTTCACAAAAGTCCTATTCAGACACATTTAGGATTGCTTTTCTCCTAAATTATTTTTNNTTTTCTCCTAAATTATTTTTCAGTTGTATTTTTTCAAGGAACAAACTACTGTAGAATAACTTTCTGGGTTGGACAAATGCCACTGCCTAATGTGTAATCATTTGAACAAAACTTGTTGAGCAGCTGGAGGGAGGACACATAACTTTTACCTATGTGCTGTGCAAGATACAAAACCCAAATAGTCCATAAGGTAAGGGGAGTCCTGGGCAAAGACAATCTATAAACCCTCTGTTAGGTACTGGGAAGCCAGTACTGTATCCGTCAGCTGCGGTCTACCTCTCTGATCAGGAGGGACCTCTTTCTTTTCCTATCTATTCCTTCAGTGAAAGTCTTCAAACATACCTTTTTTTTTTTTCCCTGGCTGTTGTTTTTTTGAGAGTGGGAAAACAAATACATCTGATTTTTGAAAACAGCTTATTCTGACTGTCCCCCGGTGCTCTGCAGTGCTGGTTTTTGGAGTGAATCCTGAGTGTCTTGGTTTTTCTGAATATGTTTATTCTCAGAAGATGACACGCATTTATGGCACTACTTCATTACTAAGTAACTAAGAAGTTTTGGGCAAGTCTCTTGGTTGTTGTAACACAAAATCTTGATTAAACATACTACACTGAAAACAAGACCTAAAGCATTGTCACCGAAGGGCTTGGGTCACACCAACAAGTTCCGGGGGTTTTGGTGACACCCAATTTTTGCCTGTCTATATGTCATAACCCGATACAAGAGCAAAGGATTCTAAATTAGCTTAACCAACGACCCGTGTTACTGTGCATTTACAGCAGGTTGCATTTGCACATACCAGCAGTTAGTATGAGGCAACTTTGAGTATCCTGTGTCTAAATTCTAGAAACGTTTTTTAAAGTATGGATCCACGAGTTACTCCCTAAAACCAAAATGACTAAGTCATGTTTCATGCTGCTTTTGTAGTGTGTAATCACATCAAGTGAGCTACAACAGTTCTAATATCGATTCATGACTTTTCAGTCTGTTTTATGGCTCTTTATGGGTTTAGGGCTCTGTATTTGTTGGCATTTCAATCTGTGAAGCAGGATATTCTGTGAACGTCTGACCCTCTCTAAAAGGATGCACATGTACTTCAGACACACACAAGGTGGTCATGAAGAGCAACAGAAGAGGCAGTTTTCAGAAAGCAGAATATCTACCATCCAGGGCCAGATTTTTTATGTCCAAGGTTATGCTGCTATTAATTTGAACCCTCCTATCTAAAGTGACTCAGATAAATTTCATGATTTTTCACCAAATTCTAATATTTAAGTCACAGCATAGTATTGTATGTTTCTGCAGTAATTTCCTGAGGAATTGCTGGAGAGAACATTAGGAGTTTGCCTTTGCCAAGCTTAAATTCTAGTTACATTACTTGAATCTTTATGAACATACAGTAAATATAGATGAATATCATCTGTTTACTATTCTCAATTTTGTCTTAAAAATCCAGACATAATCTAAATTTTTATTAACCCTGTCTAAATGTGCAAGCTGGGAATCAGTCCAGAAGCAAGCAGAGTAAGAAGTCTGCTCTGTGTTTGTGCAGTTCCTGTGTAACAATAGAAATGCTCGGCATATGAGCCAGTAAAAAAAAAATCCCAATATTTGAGGGGAAAGAAAAATCCAGAAATACCTACTAAAAATATTGTATTCATACAAACCTAGATACTGACTATGGTACCAAACTTGCTTTTCTTGGTCACATGAATACAACAAGTGCTTGCAAATGCTGTTAGAAATAAACAGCATTTGTTCACTACAAGATTTCTGTAAGATTACACTAAATTCAGTGAAGAATATACATAACTTAAAGAGATGCATAAAAGCTTGTTTTAATCAATGAATCTGAACAAAAGCATGTGTAAGTGCTTTACTATAATCTGGAGCCTTACTGGTGAATGTATGAAGCATGGGTACATTTAAATTATGATAGTTCCTGTTGTTAACTTCAGGGATAGTGTAATTTCCCTGAATTTGAGAAATTAACTTTCTCCATTCGTGAATATGTTTGGATTTAAATTCACACACCATTCTGGCAATCTTTTGTTCACTTCTTCTTTAGAATTATATAATTAAACCTAAACAAGCACAGCTTTTTACGTCAGCATCCTTTTAAAACATTTTAGGAGCGACAGGTTGATGCATTGCTTGTTTTCAGTGTGGGTTTCTGGGTGAGGTCCAAGTGGATTGCTCTGGGTAAACATAAGGATTCTGTTCTGAGATGACCAAATGTATGTCGCTACTGGTTAAAAGAATCACGCTTTTCTGCTAGGGTTTTTTTCTTTTCATTCTTAGAGATATAAGTAGGTTCTCTTGGATTGCTGTTGGGCCTTAATTACGTTTATTAGTACCAGTCTTTGATTTTTATTTCATGTTGAAAAGTGTTATGAAGTTTGGAGACATTTGTAGTTTGGGAACATTTGTTCCTCGTATTTTCTTCCCAGCGGCTGTTATTTCACCAAACCTTTACATTCCAGCAGTAGTTTATGGGTTTGCATGTTCATAGGCTTCTCGTGGTGTGGCTGAACCCAGGGAGCTGGTGTGAGCTTCTCAATGGTCAGAATTTTATGTTGCTTTAGTGACAGAATTTTCTCCTTTTATTTTATAGTCTGCATACTTGGCAACAGGTTAATCTCTGCTGATATCCATATTCCACAGACAGTATAGCCTGCAGCTGCTTTCATATTCATTCAGGTTTATATTATCAAATATTCTGGGCAAGCAATGCTTTTCCCCTTTGTTCTTTAGAGGAATTTACTTTCGAGCTTAATCATTTTACAGAGACGTTATTTTTTCTATTGCATATCAGTATTGGTTTTGCTTTTCCATAGTGACTTTCACGATATTTTAATAATGTTTTATTGTTAATTTAAGTATATGAAGTTTATTTTTATCTTTCCCTAACGGTAAAGTATGCAAACATTAGCAGAATATTTTTGCTTGTTCATAAATGTTTTATTCCTTACAAGTATGATGTTCTTTCAGTTCAGCTTAATCTTTTTGCACAGTCATAGCTGCCCAACTTCAAATGCAATTAGAAATGCAGAGTTCAATAAAAATATTTACTAGGGTTTCTTTATAAAATAGCTTCTGAAGGGAGTAGGGTTAAGCTGCACGTGTAAGGATATATAACGGCAGATGTGAGAAAGGGAGAATCTTGTTTCCAGGAATGCAGTAGCAGTATCATAAAAATGTTGGAAATATTTGAAAAGGTCTCATCCTTTATTTCTGTACTGCACCGTTTCCTTGGTTTTGAAAGCTGCTAGAAGAGAGCTTTCTGGGTGTCTCTGTAGGGCTATTCGGATTTGCTTTGAGGAACAGATAAAACAACGTTCAAATCATCCTGAAGTGGCGAAGCAGTCAGTGTATCACAGGCTTTCAATATTCAGTAGTTTTGCAGAGAATCTTCACCAGCACACACTGGAAATCTGCTTCTTTGGCTCATGTCTTTGTTCTTTTTAATTAATATAGTAGCTAAGTCTTAGGTGAACTCGTTGAACCTTCTTAAGATACAGGACAATATTACTATTTTCATTTTACCAGTGAGTTTCAGTCACAGAATATCAACTGTTTTAATCAAGAAAACCCACGTTAGCAGTGGAACTGTATCACCCAAGTCTTTGTGCTGCCTTATATGCAGTCTGTAGCAGTGACAAGGGATAATTGGGCCTGAAGACAGCACTGGAAGATTTTCTCCTATTTGATAAAAAAAACACTACAACAACAATTAAAAAACACCTGTTTTTTTTCCTCTTTTAAGAGAAGAAGGAATGAAAATTCTTAAATAACCTGCCACTGGTTAGTTTGGTAATGAAATCTGAATAAAGTGGATGGAGAAAAAAGGAGCGAGTTCCAAATAGTCTTACTGGAGCCCAATACCAGGTATTAAACTGATATGAAGATTTTACAGAAAGGATACTTTTCCTAAAGATCCCTTAGTTGGACATGTAAGCCAAGGTTAAGGAGCTGTTGGTAATGATGCTCTGAGACAGCTACACAGGGGCCCAGAGCTCTTGGTATTTGTAAGATCAACACCAAACTGGAATGGAGACAATTGATTTAACTTCAGTTGATCGCTCCCCTTAGTTTTCACCTTTTCCAGATACCTGAATTTGGGATTTTGTGGCAAAGCTCTTTATTCTGTAAACCATTTAGTAGCAAATAGTGAAGAATTCTTTTTCTTTTTCTTCCTTTTCTTTTCTTTCCTCATAAAATGATCATACATGAAAAAAAAATCAGAACCATTTTCAGCTTACTTCTAGGGCAACTGATAGGTTTGGTTTTTTTTTCAATTTGAAGCCTTTTCAGTGAGGTCTCAGGAAACTTGTAACTCACTTCATGTGTCTGTATTGCCAATGCTACTTTTAACCTTTCTTTATATAACTGTCTATATGGTCAGGTGTAGTTATGTAGTAAGAAACCATCCTCATGTCACGGCGGGCTTCACCCTAGAGCAGGCAAGCTCACCCGGGCCCTCCCTTGGGTGTGCGTGCTCACAGGTACCAGCACCCCAACAGGACTTTCCTGGCTGCAGTCACTTCAGTGTTGGTGTTCTTTAAACAATAAAATAACAATACTCAGTTTATTTCGTTATGCTTTCATATCTCACATTTTCATCTCTTTTCTGTCTCAGCCCATGTCCTTCTCATTGGAGAACAGAAGCGTCACCATCCTTTTCTGTTGTCCCAGTCTGAGGATGCTCTTCTGCTTCTTCCCTGCTCTTCTCCTTTTTCACTGATTTTTCTTTTACTTATTCAAATTTTGATTGTGAATGAGTCAACATCACTATATTCTTGAAGAATTTTTTCTTCCCCTTTTTGTGTATGTATGTGCTGTAAATTCCCACAGGTATAGGGGCTCACCTCAGTAAACGTGGTTAACGTCCTCCATGGTCCAGGTTCTGCAAAGATTTCTGCTAAATGGAACTCTGTGTGTGCAAAATGCTAAGCCTGTAACTAAGCCTTGTAGGATTTCACTTCAGATCTGGTTATAAATATTTGCAGAACTGAGTCTTGAATTTGCCAGATACTACCTTTGAAGAAAAAACTGTAATGTGATTACTTCTCAAACACCTAAACCTAAGTGCTTTTACAAGTTTATGAAAACATATTGCTGAAAAATCTGGGGTCACTGAAAGTTTACACGTGTTTACTGTCTTATGAAATGTTCTGGGGGCGGGGGCAAGGGTGTTGGGATTTTTCCAGTATTTAAAGTGCAGTTTGTGTTTTACTTTATTACCCCCAAATAATGAAATTAGCTTTGCAGGCCTTCTTTGTGGGACTTCCTGTAGTTCCTTCTAGAAAAAAAGAAGCGGTGCCATAGAGGTACTGGTAAAATGTAACACAATGCAATGTAGAGGATTTAGTTGAAAAACTGTAAGATAATCGTTACCAGAGGAGTAAATTGGTTTTTAACACACAGCGTAGAAGGAGGGGGTTTGTGCTGTTCTGCTTGAAAATGCCTATGATTATCTCCTTTGAGAGTACTTAAAAGCTATGTGAAATTTCCGGATTCTAGATAGGCATTGAAGATGTCACACTGCTGATGCAATTGCACATTTAATAGGAACATTAACTTTTAATTTCATGCTTAACATAACCACGATACGGGTACTGTATTTCCTAAGGTGTTCCACTGTGTTTTGGAATTGAACTAACAGTGTTGGTTTTACTTTTAAGCATCTTTGGGAAAGGTTTTGTGCACTCCTTTTATGCTACCACTATAGAGCTAAGCAAAAAAAAAAAAATTGCTCAAGGAGTTAATTCTCATTAACCCTTTCAACACCAGATGTGTTTTAACACGCATTGTATTTGATGTCTGTGTGTCACAATGATTTAATAATGTGGTATGAGAGTCCAGATTGCATGAATTTCTTGTGTATATAAACTAATGTATAAGACACTCTAATTATCTAAATATGCTAACAACGTATTGTAATTATATTTTATAGCTTGTTGCAACTGTTATAAATATTACTGGTAATCTTAATTTTACAGTTTAACTAGGCACCTGATGTAGTTTAAAACTGGGGGAAAATATAGTTCTACTGACCTGTCTTATTAAACATATAATCTCTTTTTTATTCCATGAACCAATCCTCAGATGTTTGGAAGAGACTGTTTTCAAGTACTTTGAGACAACTTATTTTCTTATTTTGAAAAAATCCTGTTCTTATTGCAGCTGGTTTTAGAAGAAGCTTTCGTCTTAGCAGAAAAGATAAAAAAACAAACAAATCTATGTATGAATGCAAGAAGAGTGATCAGTATGATACAGCAGATATCCCAACATACGAAGAAGTTGCAAAATATAGACGACAACCTAATGACAAATACAGGCTTGTTGTTTTGGTTGGTAAGTTGCTTGTTTTATTTTTGACCAGGTGAAACAGAGGACTGCTGATTAACACAATGTTTACCACAAAATCACTTAGATTGATCACCTGGTCCAGCCTCCCGCTCAGCTGGATTAACACTGAATTTAGATCAGGCTGATGATGACAACAGCTTTGGGAAACTGTCTTCCCACCATGTCTTCTTTTGTCTTCCCACCACACACCTCAGTAAAGAGGTGATCTCCATCTTCCCAGTGCATATCAGAAGGATGCTGGTGGGTCCCCCTCTAGCCATCTCTTCTCTGAGCTAGACAAGCCCAGTTCCCTCAGTCTGTCCTCACAGGTCATGTGTCTCAGCTCCTGACCATCTTGGAAGCCCTCTGCTGGCTTTGCTCCAGTTTATCAACATCTGTCTTGTAGTGCAGGACCCATCATGGATGGGGTATTCCTCACAAGTTCTAACAAGTACTGAGTAAATGGGAAGAATAATTTCTCTTGGTCTACAGGCTCCATTGTTGATGCAGTTCAGTCTTCTGTTAGCCTTCGCTGCTGCAGTGAGCACTGTGGACTCATGCTCACTGCCCACTTAGGCCCGCCCCCAAGGTCCTTTTCATCCAGGATGCTGTACAGCCTGTCAGTCTCGAGCCTGTACTGCCCTTGGGATTAGTCTGTCCCAGATGCAGGACTTTGTATTTGTCTTCATCAAATTTCACAAAGTTCTGCCAGCTCATGCCCGTAGCATATTAAGGTGCCTCTGAATGGAAACCCTGGCCTTGAGCAAGTCACTTGTATCACCTGTTTTGGCATCTGCAAACTTGATGAAGGCCCATTCTGTGTCCTCCTTCAGGTAGACCCCTGAGGAACTCCACTTGTAACAAGTCATCCAGTAGAGTATAGACCAATAACTCTTATCCATTGAGCATGATCGTTCATCTAGTTTTTCACCTATCTAGTAGTCCACCCATCTAGTCACCCATGACCCATGACAGAATGTCCCAACTTGCCTAAAAGGATGCTCTAGGAGACCTTGCTAAGACAAAAGGAGATGACATTAAAATACAGCTACCATGGTTACTAGTCTGATCCTGGCAGTCAGGATATACTAAACCAGAAAAGAATTAGGTTGGGGTCCTGCTTTTGGAGATAAATCAATATATCTCGGGGCGGCGGGGCAGAAATAAAGAACAGAGTAAATACATGTGGTCAGCCAAGACATCAGAAAGAAACCAAGCCATCTACTGTGGTAGAATAAGTAAATAGAGAGAAAGGTGGGTGAGAGGTGGACTTCTGTAGGCCAAAACCAGGTGTAAACATAGCTTCAGAATACTCAAGATGTCATCCTTAGCTTTGTGTTCTTCTGTCATCTGTCGCTGCCATGGCTTCCCCACAGCATTGATTATCTAACCAAAATGCACCACACTTCAGTCTCCTAAAAAAAGAGAAAGTATGTGATCCTGAATTTTTCAGAGGTGCCAGTGAGTAGTGAATAGCCGTTGTTGCCAATGGGTAATGTCTCATTGCTTATTGTTTCTGTTGCAGTAGGACATAGGTTGATGCTTCATTACTAAGGTTTCCTCCGTTCTGAAAGCGGGAGAGCGGGGAAATATGACCCTCTATCAGGGACTGTTATGACCTGTGGAGTAGCTGTGTTTTTATATTGCTCATATCCAAGGGAACGTTAAATTTGGTTTTTAATAAACAGTTTTGTCACTCTCGAGCACTAAAATTCAGCCACCTACGAGTGTGATCACTGTGAGATTGTGGGCTGTATACAACAAGTAATAACACGGTTGAGTTGATTTTACACTTACATCAACAGAGTGCAGTGCAAAAGTGCGATAAGTAGACTTTTTATAACAAATTGCATATGCCTGATCTAAGGAATACCTAGAGATTTCATTTGATTTTTGTTGTAATAAATCAAATGAAGAAAGTGTGCTTTTTCAGTAACAAAAGCGGTTCAGAAATTTATTGCAGACTTCAGTAATTCTAATGTTTTTCTCTGGATGTTAAGAGCAGCTTAAGTCTGGCCAATACCATAAAAATGTCTTGGGCAAAATGTGGAAAAACTAGCAGAGCTAAGCAACACAGGTATAGGAGAACAAACACATTTAGAAAGCTTTTTGTGTGCCAGTAGCAGCATTCAATATAATCTGTCAAATATAATTTGGATATTAGTACCAGGGAGCAAAGGGATAGATAATTAATTTATAGCTGGAATTGGTGTGGGCACTGAGTGTCCATTGTGCTATGCTAGGCCTAAATGTATTGTTCACTGTTGGAAGGTTTCCTTAGAGTTTGGTTTGCCCTTTTTTAGGGGAGGGACTTTGACAACTTTGAAGTGCAAATTTCTTTTTGCTTCATTTTAAACTGGTCTAATCTAATTTACAGAATGCAAATTGCCCACACAGTAATTGTTAGCACCCTGTAGTGTGGTAGATACCAGTCTCAGGTTCAGCTAGATCTATTACTTTGTCAAGATTTTACCTTGTCTGCAAATGTAGGCTCATGAATAAAGTCCTGCAAATCTTTGGGGCTGAAATAACCGATCACCTGAAGCAGTAATGATACAGATGCTTTTGCTGCACTTTTAGTTGTTACAAATGTGATGAGTCTGCTAAAAAAAATATCCAATATTATTTCACCAACCTTCTCCTGGTAACTTGCTGTTTCCAGGCTGCCAACAAATCCTTGATGTCTTTCTTCAGAAAAGTTTCCCTCATCCTAAGCACGATACCCTGCAGCCCTATGAGGCAAAGGCAGAATATTTTAATATGACGCGTACTTAGACACTAGAATTTTCATTCACATGAATGAGGTCCTGCTCACAAAGGCTTCTGCTTCAGTAACTGTGAGGGCCAGACTGGCAGAAATTTTGTTTCCTAGGAGTCAGAATGGATGAGCCACATAATACAACTTTGCACGGGGTGGTATCAGCTAAGTCAGAGCTTTCTCAAGGGCCAGTGCTGGGATAAAGCAAGGTCAGCAGTAACAAACCAGGATCGTGTCCCACAGAGCACGCACAGGTAGATGTATGTGGTGTGATCACCAGGGGCACACAAAGCCTTTCAGGTGCTGCCAGCACCTGTGGCGATGCATCTGTCCTGAGTGGGCAGTGGTGGAAACAAGGAGCAGAGGTGTGTGACCACAAAGGAGCAGTTACTATTGGTATGTGAGGCAATTAGAGAAGGCTGTCTCTGAATTAGGCTGCCAGTAGTCCCCATGATGGTGTCCTTCTGGTCACCACTGCAAAGAAAAGGAATCTGGGACTGGAAGTTCTGGATTGTTCTATTGCTTATATTTAAAAAGAAACAACAATCCTTCAGCTTTGGTTTTGTCATGAAGGAGCTATGTTGGAGGCTAGGTATGTCTCAGAGCAGGGAGGATGAAATGAAAGTAGCTTCAAACTTTCTACATCTCCTGACTCCCCTTCAACATGTGTTCAGTAGTGGCTTGCAGAGTCTTAGTAGATGTACAGCAGTAGTTCAAGTAGTGGCCTACGGTGGCCATAATATTCCAGGCAAACCATCTGGACAGTGACAAAAGAGACCTAGAATTGCTACCTTCATTAAACCTTCCTGGTTGAAGGTAGGGGTAGGTCAGCGTGGCACAGGAGTGCATACATAGGCTGCAACATATTGGCCAGCCTTGCCCATGGGAGCAGCAGTCCAGGATCACTGATCCTGCTCCAGTGAACAGCACATCCCGAAGTACACTCCCACTGCTAGTTGTAATTCACTGTAACACAGAAATGTGAGTTCCTGCTTTCCTGCCACCTATCTCGTGGAGCTACAGTTGGACACACGTGTGCAGTCATTGCATCATAGCGGTCAGCTGTGCTACAGAAGGAATAACTGACCCACAGAACCTCTGGCAAGCCATGTTTTCTACAGGGTCTCTGTGATCCCAGCAGGGATGTTGTCACCTAATTACCTAATTCCTAAAACCTTTTTTGAAAGGCACTTTTACCACTTTTGGGTTTTTTTCCCCTTTCAAATAGACCCCTGGGATGTCAGTCTGTATCTCTGGGTGAAGAATGGCTGAACCCTCCTGAGGCATGAATTAACATCAAACAGTTTTTTAACTTTTCTTCAAACATGTCTGAGTGGTGCAAAACTGAATGCAAGTGTTAATGATTGGTGATTCAGTGCTGCAAGCGACCCTCAAGGAAGCGAGGTGGGCAATGCAGCCCTTGTGTGCAAGATGTGACCATTACTTGGGTGACTCAACGTGCAGCACTATTTGGCTTGATTATTTAATTGAATTCCGCTTGATTCATTCATCATAGTTTGCTAGCATATATTGAGAATTGCAGTGACTTTTCCTATAAAAATCCACGTTTGCCTTAAATAGCTGTACTATTAAAAAAGGAATTTTTTTAAAAAAAAGATCAAAAGTGATGCCATTATCTACATAAATCTTCCTAAAAAAACAAAACAAAACAAAACAAAACAAAAAACCCAACAACAACAACAAAAAACCCAAACCACAAAAAACCCCACCAAAATCTCTTTAAATCCATCACTGTAACTCTACATATTGCTGCCTGGGGTGATTTACAGTAACCCAAAACTGCGCTGCAGTTATGGAGCTTTATTCTCTTCTTGAGTTCAACTCATTTTCAGGTTCATAATTAGTAGAAACTGGCATCTTTCTGTGTTGCATCAAAATGAAAAGAATATTCAGAGTAGAAGTGTGCATTTGCACTCGGGGCATAGAGTGTAAAGCCCAGCTTAATGGATGGCATCGCTAATTAGGGATCAGCCTTCAGCGTCCATATGCTGCAGTTCTGAGAGCTCTGTGAAGGCAGCACTGAAAAAGAAGAATCTACACCTTCCAGTAGTTAAATTTAAAAATGATTTTTAAGCAGTAATCTGGAAGGGGAAAGAGAGTAATAGTAAGGTTGTGGTCTGGAAACAGATTTGATCTAAGTTTCCAAAGCATCTGTCACAGGAAGCCTGGGTTCTTTATATATAAATAGAACTAAAAGCATAATGTTGATTCGACAGTGTGTAGACAGAGGAAATAATATTTGTGTAGATTTGGTGGGAAAAATCTTTTGCTCAAAAGGAAGACAATGTTTTAGTTGTTTGGGTTTTCTTTTAAATTGAATTCCACTTGTTTCATTCTAGTTTGCTAGCGTATATTGAGAATTTTAGTGACTTCTCCTATAAAAATCCACATTTGCCTTAAATAGCTGTACCATTAAAAAAGGAAAAATGTTTTTTTAAAAAATAAGAACAAAAGCAATGCCATTACCTACATGACACATTGCTTTCCTCTGCAGACATGCACCAGCAGAGGCTGCTGCACACCATATTAAATAAATATTTATACATACTGATAGATTAATTTACAGGCAGGTCAGAGATGGAACTCGAAATGTAGTTGTGTATTTAACTTATGTAAACATATAAAAATTATAAATGCAGAAACCTGAAGATTTTACAGAGAGACCATAGTCTAGAGAGACCATAGCTGGTAGCAAAGTAGCAAGCATTTGCTTTCCATCATTCTGTGTTTCTAACTTCAGACAGGGGGAAGGGTCATTTTTACAAATAGGCACCTGAAGGTGCTGAAGGATCTATCTTTCCTTTTGGTGCCGGGCTCTCACTGTAATTAACCAGCGTATCGCTGTTTCATTAAAATGTTCATTAGGTTTTGTATCTCTGATGTCTCAGATCTATCTGTTAAAAAGCACTCCGTGCATCAAGGTATCGCTTTTACTAGACAAGCAAGAATTTTCCTTAAAACCACATATATTATCCTTATAATTATTTGGGATACTGTTCCAATGACTCGTTTTACTATGCCATTGACCTGGCTCTGCAGAAAAGAAGCCACCACACTGTGGCTTCTCTGTATATGACACACCAGCATGCAGAGCTCAGCTCCATCCACCCACACCCACAGGACACCATGGCCCCACCAACAAGGGTCCAAACAGGCAGTGATTGCCCCATGGAGCCTTTGAGACCTGGCAGGACAGAGCATCCTCACTGAGACCTGGATCCCCACTGGCAGATGGCTGAGAGTTAGGGACACCTTGAGGAACAAGAGGAAGCTGAGTAGCCTGTAGGGCAGTAGTAGTCAAATGGAGGTGGAGGAGACAGATCAAAAAAATTCCATACAGTCTTTGTTTCTTCCTGCCATCCTTTTTCCAAGAGTGGTCTTTTTTTGGCAGCTGCTTGAAGAAGGAAACATTTGCTTTGGACCAGTTCAGACAGCAGGCAGGAGACAAGCATAGTTTAAAAGAAAATCAACAAGAAAGAAAGAAACCCAAACATCCCAAAAGGGTTGTGACCTGAGGAGTGCTGCCCTTCCTTCCTCTCCCTGTGCCATGTCACCCTGGCCCAGTCACAAGGTGGACGAAGACAGGTAGAACCAGAGGGATTCCTGCCTGCAGCCAGGGCTGGAAGAAGCACAGTGCTCCCAGGGCATGGGGAGAAAGTGGGAGCGGGGCTCCTCGGGGGAGTCTAATACAGACAAGGGATGCAGCAGCTGAAGGGAGTAAGGAGAACACCATGGTGACACAGGGAGTGCAGAGGCTTCTGGGGGGCAGGGGCTGAGGTGCTTTGTATGTGCCAGCTGGGGTCCTCTAGTCTGTGAGTTGGGATATTCTGGCAAAATGAAGAAGCCAACAGGTTTTGTGCTGGAAAGCTGTGGGTTAGGGTGCGGGGGTCTGGAGCAGGGCTGAGGATGGATGTAGGTCTGTAGTGTGGGCAGCTGCAGTAGAAAAGAAAGTCAGCTTTGCTGTCAACTCACTGATTTTTTCCTCAGTAGTAAAATCAGAGCAGAATAAGTGCCAACTGCATCCCCTGAAATTTGTCAGCGTGGTGTGTTCTAGGAGAGGCTATAACCATGGGAGTTTCCACATGATTAAAAGCCAGTGCATACTATAGCTATATGCTAGGTAGTCTTATCTCGGAGGGTACTTGTGCCTGAAGATGAGAGAGAACTGGCTGTTGGGAAACAGCACAATTGTTTTTTCTTTCAGGTCCTGTAGGGGTTGGACTGAATGAACTTAAACGGAAATTGCTGATCAGTGACACTCAGCATTACGGGGTAACAGTGCCACGTAAGTAAAAATACACTTCTCTTCTCCTACTGCTATACTTGCAGCGTTATCCCTTATTATTGCATTACCTGAAGGCAATTTCAGATTCGGGTCCCTAAATGCATGCTTGGCATCCAAATTACTTTTCTAATTTTTAAAAGTGCTGCTGCAGTTGTATTTTAAAGAGCATTGATTAAACAGATACAGGACATTTTGGCTCAGAGGCATTGCAGTGCACTCTTAGTACAAGTTTAAGGTGATTGATGTTAGCGAGGTTTAGTAAGTGAAACTCAGCTGAAGAACACCCTGAGTTTGGCTGTAAAACAGCAAACCGTGCTCTGTTACCAAGGCTCGCTCGCAGCAAAATGGCTTTTCTATATTAGACAGGCTGAAAAATGAAGACTGATGAGAAGCAGTTTAATCCTGTTAAATTAAATCCCTTTGATTAGCTTTAGAAAAGTTGGAGATTTTTTTCCTCTTTCCCCCTGTCTGAGCAGGTGGTGTTACTTTGTATAGCATTAAATAATATTGTTCTATATTAATTTCTACAATACTTTATTGGGGTTTCTTTAAGGACTTGACAGTTTTAGTTAGACTTCAGTTCCTTGTTTTGCTTCTTGCTTGCACTTGTGCCTCCTGTAAGGAGGATCCTTCAAAATGACGTGTCTAACATTCTGCATTTGGGAAATACTGTCACAGGATTTTTGCAAGTACAAGAATTCTGTAAAATAGATAGATGAATGAGTTTATAAGGTAGAAAAATGAATACATTTGGTTTTGGCAAGTCCTTTCATTTGCACATATTTGCTTCAGCTGGGTATTGAAAACAACAACAAAATAAGCCAGATGTTCCCAAATATTTAACACGCTGAAACATATGCAATCATTTGCCCAAAAAAATTTCTCTAAAAATTGCCAGTATTCATCAATCTGCCTTCTCTCTTTTCTCTTCCAAATTTGTGGTTATAATTTAAAACAAACACATAAAGAAATCCCTCTGCCTGAAATTCAGTAAGCCAGGACTTGGAGGGAGAACTGGGGGCTCTTCTCTGGTCGTCTTCCTCTTCATGCCAACCTGAGAAGAGCACGATACCCCATGGCATTCGGGACTGTTTCTGCAGGCAGGGTGTGTGCCTTCCCACACCGTGGAGAACACCTGATGCTGTAACACACGACTTGTATTAAATAGGACTTCTGAATGAGTTCATTATCCATTAGTGGCAACCCCACAAATAAGTTTCATTTATAAACACAACCTCGGTACCCAGTACTTGAAGGGAAGAAGTGCAAACACCGTAAGGCTGCTGGAAGAAAAAGGAGTTTGTTTCTCATCACCAGAAAAGAAAAGCATTAAAACATAAAACTCACACCCCATTTTTTTATTATCATACTTCACATACCGTAGCTACAAGTGTTGTTAATGAACATAATGTTTTATAAATCAGGGTGGTGAGCTTTGTTTCCCTTTATGGTCTCGTATGCTAATAAGTAAGTTTAACAAGTGGCGAGGTTGGGGTAATTGTTATGGACTGCTGCTCCTTTTATTATTCAGCTGTCTTCATTTTATTGGATTTTTCCAGTAGTTAATAAAAATGATAATCTGATACTTGCCCAGTAGGGTTTTTTTTCCTGCACGCTTTTAAAACTCAATCCTGTCATGTGCTGTGTGCTGCCTACCAGACCCAGAGCAGCCCTGGCCGTGTCAGAACTGAGGGAACCGTTACGCTTAGTATTGCACAAGGGCTGCGTGCTTTGCAGCTTTCCTCAACTGCTTTGCATTATGTTGGTTTGTGCATCTTTTCCTTATTCTCTCTTTTTTTTTTTTTAATTTTTTAATGACACTGCAGACACTACCCGACCCAGGAGAAGCCAAGAAAGTGATGGTGTGGAATACATTTTCATTTCCAAGCACTTGTTTGAGACAGACGTACAGAATAACAAGTATGTTGAAGAGATTTTAACTAGGACTGCAGTTAAAACAAGGGCTTTGATATAAAACGGGGCTGTTTGTAATTTTAGATAATAAGTCAAAATGGATGTAAGTTGCAGTGATTTGAAGATGTGTTAAAATTACGTTTTGCTGTCTAAGCAGTTCAAAGCAGCTGGCACAAACACAGAGGAAAAAAAAGCAGTATGTGCAAACACAACTGTTTCTGAGCTTGCACGTATTTGCAGTTCTGCTCATCAGGAAGGCACTGAAATTGTGGGTGCTCAGGATGAGGGAGCACTCTTTTAATGGGGCATCATCTGCGATAGCAATAATGCGCTGCAGCTCGAGGAGGGGGGGCCCGGGAAGTGCTGCAAACGTGCCTGGGTCAATGTTTGTGCAGTTCTGCTCTCTTTCAGGCCAGGCACTTCCTCAGCTTTTGAATCTGGAGATCTACAGTGAAGCCCCTGCCTGTAAACCTGCCAGAAATTAAACGAAAACGGAGACAATGGTAGCATCTTGCTCTCCAGCAGCCTGTAAAATACCGTAGCTGGGAATTCTGCCCCAGAGTTCCAGAGGGCAAAAGTGTATTAGACACAAAGCTGTGGGTTTTATTGAAACTTCAAACTGTGCTTGGCTTTTTTGGCAAATCATGCTTGTACTTTTACAGCGCGTAACCAGCCGCCTTGGTTCCATTAGCACCGTCCGTGCTCCTCCTCCTCTTCTGAGACAGAGAATTTGGGTATTCTGTAGTGTGCAGTGAAATTTCAGTAGTTTCTATTGTTTAGCTTATCCACTGTTTTATTGCATTGCATTAGTTCAGAAAAAGAGGTGATGGAAAACATTAGTGGGCTGTTGGACTACAGTCCTTTTTTCTCTTTAACTGTAATACAAGCAGGTGTTACTGATTTGAAAGGGGTAAAGTAGAAGATTTCTTAAAATTGACATGCTGAAGTACTTGACAGCATTTCCTTTATAAAACATGGTAAAACTCTCATGTAAAGTAAAATATTTTTTGCTCCTGAATTAGATCTTACCAACCAAACCGATAAGTTGGTTTTTTTTCTGGAGAAAATGGAAACGATTCCCGTTGTTTTCACCTTCTGCCACAGGTTTATTGAGTACGGCGAGTACAAGAACAACTACTACGGTACGAGTTTAGACTCTGTCCGATCCGTCCTAGCTAAAAACAAAGTTTGTCTGTTGGATGTGCAGCCTCATGTAAGTAAACATGTTCTATCAATTTTTGTCGTTTCCCACATTGCATATTGGGATTCCAGGGGAAAAACTGTTTCTAAAAAGGTAGATTTTATTCCATGCTGAATGACTGTAGGCTGGGCTTGCTGGGTACCTTTATCACAGCAAGACATTCTGAAAGGAGGAGGGGGAAGGAAACTTCAATACACACTGGCAAGTATTCAGCTCAGCAATTAAGTGAATTGAAAGCCTGCAGCACAATACCAGAGATTTAATTACAAAATGCTCCTCTATTTCCATTCATCTTTCTGCTGGTTTGGGTTAGAGTTTCTCTCCAAAACTTCAATTTCAGAATGGCTTTGAGCTCCCACCCAGTCCAACAACTCTCTCACACGTTTCACCAGACTGTTCATGGAAAAGGTTTCTGTGCAGGGCGGACACGAGTCAAGGAACACACTAGATGTGTTGTTGGCTGGATAATTGTTAAGAACATTCCTCTCTAAACCATTTGTTCTTGCATTGACCTTGTCTTTCACCCCTGCTGAACAGCTCCACTGGGATTTTTTATGCTCCTAATAACCACAGGGCTTCCAGGAGCTGGACTAGTTTGTTTAAAACCAGCCAAAGTATTTCTTCTCCAAGGGTGGCCAGCTTGTGACTTCTGAACCCTTGCAGCTTGCGAACCATTCCGGGGCAGGTTCAGCTGTAGGGCCATGCCTGAGGAGCAGGGCAGGGGCTGGGTGGGCAGGGGAGCAGCTGGGCAAGCCAGACCCCACGCCAGGGGAGGAGAGGAGCAGGGAAGAAGCTCCTGGGGCTGATATCACCAGGCTGCTCTGCCAGACCACTGCCTATCCAGCACAGCCCTGTTTTCCAGTGAAGCACTAAATTCTCTCAGGGACCAAGGCTTGTGAGATGTCCTGGGATCCCACTCTTTGGCACGACATTTTCCCGTGGGCCCTGGCATTGTGAAAAGGTCAGAAAGCTGCTGGCCATCCCATCCCCACTTCATGCTGTGCACAATCTGAGTGGTAGACCTATCTCTAACTTGACTTATCTCTAGCTCTCTCTATCTCAACTCCATATGTAGCATCACTAGACTGGCTCAGGAAGAGCCAACAGCAGGAGCTGTGTGGTGGAGGCACAGTACTGAAGAGAAAGAATCATACCTGTTGTGACCGAGTGTCACAGACACCTCTGCCTGCTACTTCTCACGGGTACAGAAAGTGTTCTTCCTGCAGAAATGTGTTGAACTTACCCTCCTGCAGCCAGTGGCACCCACAGCACAAAGCCTGGGCTAGTGGACTTCACTGGGCTAGTGGACTTCAGCAGCAGCCTGGGTGGAAATGGAGTTTTCTTACTCTTCACATGAAAATTCTCCTTCCATGAGTCAATGCGGGTCACCAGGGAAATTGGCAGTAAATGAAAAATAACCTTCTAGGGGTGCTCAGTGGGTTTATTTTGGTTAGTGGGGTGTTTCTTTTATTACAGTAAATTCCATTGTACCAAATAAACTAATTAATTAAAACCTTTCCTCTTCCCAGACAGTGAAACACTTACGGACATACGAATTTAAACCTTTTGTTATATTTATAAAACCGCCGTCACTTGACCGGTTGAGAGAGACCAGAAAAAATGCCAAGATAATTTCAAGTAAAGATGATAAGGGAACAGCAAAACCCTTTACAGTAAGTATGTGTAGACATGGTAAAACGTGAGAACTTGTCAGGAGTTTTGTTGTAGTGGCTTCCCTTCAAAATAAAGGGGATCACTGGATCTCATCAGCGGCACTTGTCAGGGCTTACACACGGTGTCTTCTTATTTCCCAACCTCTCCGACATCACAGATTCACTGTGGTGTTTTCATTGTTTCCATGCTCACAGATATTTACAGTTCCTTGGTCCCCTGCATTTATGGCACTGAAGAACCCCCACAATGCAAGTACATTTTTATGAGAAACAATGGTGTGGATTTCCTTTAAAAAAATCCCATGTGGGCTTAGATGTTTCTATTCAAGTGTAAGAATTTCCTTGGTTTATCAGGGGTACTCTTTGGTCTAAGTTTAGAAGAAAGCCCAAATATAAAGCATGAATTAAAATTGTAAATGCCACTTTAACAAAAAGCCCGTATTTGTGGATAAAAGGAACATTTTTTAAAAGGTTATAGGGAAATGGACACTGTAAGAAAGAAGGGGAAAAACTGAAGCAAGTAACAAATGCTGGTTTTTGCCAATAATCAGAAAAAAATAGTGGTCAGATTACCCAACGGTAACTTATTACTTCCTTGAAATGTAATGGAATCATGTTGTAATTGGAGCTGAAGCAAAGCTGATCATCATTAGACATTTCATCTACATTTCATTTCCCTCATTCAGGTGTTTGGATTTTTTAGATTTAGTTTCAAACTGGATCCTGGATACAGACACAGGCTGTATCTGTGCAGAATTTGCATTTGAAATAATTTGGAAATAGCTTGCTAGAAAAGTACATTCTATGGTATATAAAAAGTAAGAGGAGTTCATGCCCCATCCCTAGAAATGTTCAAGGTCGGCTTGGATGGGACTCTGTGCAGCCTGATCTGGTTGAAGATGTTTCTGCCCGTGGCCAGGGGGGTTGGACTGGGTGACCTTTAAAGGTCCCTTCCAGCCCACACTAGTCTATGATTCTATGACTCATTCCTAAGAACAGCCTTCAGGACATTGCTTAGGACAGGTTTAATCTCTCAGAGTTAAGTAAACAATGAAATTCCTGACATTTGTTCCTTCCCCAAACATGAAGAGAAATCCACTGAGCCGGGTGGAACCAGGCATAGCCAACAGCTCCTACCGAGCTCTTAGAGGAATAAAGGCTGCACAGTAATACAGGGCATGGCAACAGCAAGCTGAGACAGAAGTAATGAGACTTTAGATGGATCATCAAAACAAACAGCTAGAAACACTTTCCACCAGTACTGCTAACAGAAGAAGTTGCTGTAATTACCATGCAGTGAGTAATTGTGTCACTGCAAGGGGAGAGATGAAAGAATTGCCTGTTGAGAAAAGTCTGCTCATGAGAATGCTCTCTGATATCACGTGTAGAGGCAATTTCTGTAATTTTTTTTAAATTAAAAGTACAGATTCCATCACCTGATGAGATGAGAAATAAGGAAGTAGCTTTGTGTTTGCCACAGAATGAGTCGATGTGATGTTGCTGTGGGCTGACTGTGCCTTGCACTGATCTTACTAGGAAGAAGATTTTCAAGACATGATTAAATCTGCCCATGTGATGGAGAGCCAGTACGGCCACCTCTTCGATAAAGTGATAGTCAACGATGACCTCGCTACGGCTTACACTGAGCTTAAGACAACTTTTGACAGGCTGGAGACGGAGACCTTCTGGGTTCCCATCAGCTGGCTACATTCATAACGTTTTAAAGGGACAAACCATCTGCTGCTGTCTCAGCATCTAAATATGGGGCATGGTTAGGCTTTACTCCATGGCCGTTGTCTTGGTAGGAGGGCTTTCTCACTCTGCCTGCGCGGCAGGTACACTCCACGCACGCTCGGGACTGGTCTTCTTTTCCTGTGTCTTCAGTCCTCCTGCCCGCGATTTTGGGGCAGATCGGTCAGATTAAACTGGTCTTGCCGTGCTCCATAACGTGAGCTGACACCTAGTGTAACAAAACTGCCAAGCACCTCTTTCTCACCTCCTGTGGTGTCCACGGTAAGCTCTCATAATAGAGACTAATTAACGCTGGAGAGCAGCACTTTGATGGTTTTAAGCAGAACTGCTCCCATCAAGAGCACATCAGCACTTGGAAGTTATTACCCCTTAAGTACTTGAGAGAACTGAAACAGGCAAAAGTGACCAACGTTTTTCTGAGGAAGACATTGTAGTTTTAATTGTGTATCGAGATAAGTGGTTTTACTTTTCGAGATGTGAACCTTGTCTTGTCTGTACAGAGTGATGTTAGTATTCCTTTGCACTTGCGTAGTGATGGAAAGACAGACACATTCAGTGGCTTCAGTGTGACATTCTCTGCTGTGAGCATGCCTGGATTGAAAGTACCTTCACGCCCACTTGGTGGCACAACCAGGAAAACTCACAGGAATATTTATTTAGGCAGGGGGGCGTGTGAGTTACTGTGTATGTAACTTCAAAGTCTTTGGGATGGATCTTCTGTAAAATCAGTGGCAAAGTGATACGAATAGCAACAAAGTAGAGAGTAACTTTTTTTTTTCTTTTTTGCTTTCCTTTAAATTGATTTCAAACATTTTTGGCATCATTTAGAACAGTTTCCCCGTCAGAAATTTTCAAACAATTAGTGGGGAAAATTTGGCACTCTGGGAAGCAGTTGCAAGAGATGAGTTCTTTCTCTTGGTTCATACACAGTGATACTTGGTAGGAGTGTAACAGTTTTGTCTCTACCCAAAAATAAAATAATGCTGTAGACTTCCCTGGAAACACTATCCACGTCGCTGGTCAGACACAGCTGGAGACCCCGTTTTCAAATTTGATGTGCCCCTGTCAGCAAATGTCTATTAGATGATGTATTTTTCTTTATTTACCACTGATGTGCAGGAAGAGAGTACGTCTGTAAAGAGCCAGTGACACCTGTGTGTTGTGTCGTCCACGTGTCTTGTGAGTACGGAATGCGTAGAGCGAGCGGCTGAGTTCAGGTCCTCCCCTCTGTGGTGCTCACACAGGAAACGGGTGTTCCCTGCCAGTCCCTAAGGAGAACACAGCTGTCTTCTTTAAAGACAAAATAATCTAGTGAAACTGTATATATTTATGAAGGGGTTGAAAAGGGACGTCAAGTTTTCAAATGTCTTGTCAATGTGATCATTTTCTAATGAGATGTGACTGAGTCTGGAGTTTGAAACACCGTCTCTGCAATGGAGCTCAACATTCCATGTGAATATTTCGTTGCCCTTCATACGCCGATAAAGCCATCGGGTTCTGCAGTTTCATTCTAAATGCCTGTTTAATGTGGGGGTCATTGCATTTGGCCCAGAGTCGTATAAAAGAAATGAAATGCAAGCAACAACAGCAAAATCCCACGGAGTCTGGAACTGTTTATGCAAGAGGTACAGATGTACTGGGTCCCAGCACGGGTACAGGCTCTGTTTGAACAGCTAGAATGTAACTTCTGTCAAATCTCACCAGTCTCCTGGTGGACTTAAACCCGTTTGTAACCTAAATAGAAACTTGTTGAGGAAGTTAATCGCATGGAGATATGTGAGTTGAGGAAATGTTTTCTGGGGTTTTGTAAGTGACTGCAAATCAAGCTATTTTTCAGGGGAGCTGGAATTCAGCGGCTCCGTTTGCCTGTGAGACGCCGAGTGCCCTCACCGTCTTTTGCAACCAGCCCAAACTGAGGGGGCACTTGGCACCTCCCGGGATCTGGCTGTTTCCAACAAGAGGGGCTTTAGTCCTCCCTGAAACACTCTTAACGCTGCTTCTGACCTGGGCTGTCTCACAACATCGCTGTTCAGTAATGCTCATGTAAGGGACCTGCTTTTCTCCTTAAGAAAAACACGCTAGAATAATCTGCAAACTCCCTGTTAGGAGCAGTTCTGGCCGTCCTGCGGGCTGGTGTTCCTGTCCTTTGGAAATTAATTTAATTCCCATTCCTGGGCCAGTGTGGTCTTGGAGGACCTTCCACAGCAGGTTTGCTGTGCTGGGCAGCAGTAAGCAGCGCTCGCAGAGACACTGACCCTCTGATCCTCAGCACAGGCCTGGCAGGAGTTTCCTAGACGGATGGCTGCCTGCCCCGTCCCCGAGCCAGGAGCTAATTCCTGAATTGTAACACCTGCAAAAAGAAAGGGAATCACAAAAACACAAATCCAGCCAGCGGAGTAAAATCTGCACAGCCTTGGAGGAGTGAGAAATAGTTTTAAATTACTAGATTGCTCTGGAAAACCAACATTATTGCAGTGTAAGCAAAAAACCCACAAACCAACAACCCAGATCAAAGCCACAGGCCTCCGTGAGGTGGGCAGGGGTGACAATGGGACAAGGCAGAAAAACGGCTTAGCCCAACAGTTTGACCAGGACAGGAGCCAGGAGCCCGATTATCGCGATGGACCCGGAGCCCGTGAGTTGAACTGTTCTGGGATACCAAGCCAGGGCTGACTGTTCCTTTGACTCCTAAGATTTTGGGAGCAAAGATGACTAAAGGTGTTTCCAGTGCTCCACATACTCGAGTTGTCCTTGTGTGGGTTTTTAGAGAACTGTATGTTTTGACAGTCGAGTCCAGATGTTTTTGTTGTGTTGTAGCCGTTTGCCGCAGTCATACAAAGGGTAGCATTTTTTACTGTTGTACCAAGCTCTATACTTGAATTTGCCATCAGGTCCTTGGTTGATTCTTACCTGAAATCTGATCTTACCTTCTTATGCAAAACAATAAATTATTGATAAATCACTGAAAACGGGGTTTTTATTTACTGTAAATTGCGCTGTGTCGTATAGGCTTAATGACCTTAAGAGGTAAGATGCCTAAGTACTTAGTTCTTTCATAGGCTTCTCTATTAACTTGGGATCTCCAGTAATCTTTCAGAGGGAGAAGAAAGCAACTTAGAACAGGGACTAAAATTCTTAACTTTTCATTTTGTTGCTAAATTCGCCTTCAAAATAGATGCTTATCCTTTCCTGCAAACCACCCCAAAACAACCCGTTTTCTTTCAGAGGGAAGGCTTAAGTCAGTGGGTCCAAGGGAGACATGAGCTGGCAAAGTGGGCTCATGCAGGCCCAAAGGCTGGGCTGGCAAAGCGCTTGGAGAGTTACCCGAGCCCCCGACTCTGTGTGGTTCGTGGGAGGTTGTGTGTGCTTGCAGGACTCAAAGAAAATGATGCTTAAACTCAGTTACTCTGGGCATTATATTATGTCTTTTCCAGAAAAAAAGAGCCTCACACGTGCTAGGATTAGAGAGAAGACTTTTAAGCCCCTCCTGTTGTGTTCCAGGGCGGTATCCTGCATTCCCCACATGTACTTCGCCTCAGGTTTCGGCTCTGCGTGGAGATCTTTTTCCTGGGTAAAGCTCGTGTTTCGTTTCTGTGAGATTGTTTCAAAGCATGAACAGTTTCTCAGAGATTTAAAGTTATAATCTGAGTCTACTTTTGCTACTGCAGTATCTATAGGCATTTCCCCATGGGATTAAGAGTTTTCTGTGTATCAGTGCTTAAAACCATCCGTACTTGCAATTTGCCTAAGATCCCTTTGCTCTCAGAGTCATGAGTATTTAGTGTGCATCACTGTGATTAGTGTGTGATACCAAGCCTTCAACAGAGAAACGTCTGAATGCAAAATTAGAGGAACCCAGTGGGTGTATTTGTTGTTGGAGAATTCTGGTGCAAGATAATGGTTAAAGGTTTCAGCAGAAACATACACAAAACCATTTGGAAACAGTTAAAGTCTGGTCTTAAATTTTGTCTCCTGTTAAATGACAGTACAAATGAGAGAATTCAGAATTCTAGACAGCTGGAGACTTTTTCCCTCTTGGTATCTGTGTCTGAAATACAAGCTGGATATTTGGAAGCCTCTGTGGAATGATTTTACATCTCTATAATAAAACGCAATGGTATTTTGTGTAGCTGACATCCAACGTTTCAACAGAGGGTAAATCCTTGTGATTATTGAGACATTGGTTTTGCTTCTATTTTAGTTGTACACAGATGTCTGTTCAAACAAGGCTCTAAAGACTTTGTGACACAAAGCTGCCAGCTACACAGTTCAATATATGAATGGAGAGAGCCCTTTTCAGGATTTCCAAAAGGGCTCAAATGGCACAAACAGTATTTGAAAACTTCTTGAGAAGAAATGCCTAAAGAAAATTAGGTCATAATTCCTCAGCTAACTACCTGTTCTTTTCAGTAGTCACATTACTATTCACTACTTGAATATGCTAAAACCCCCCAGAAGCTATGCTGTACGTTTCCTCAAAGGAAATTCAGGTTTGTGGTTTAACAAAGACGTTACAAGGTTCCTCTAGGGCTGTACAGAGACTCCTGGGAACTGAGGTGTAAGGGGTTCGGTGCGTGTTTTAAAGGCAGAGTCTGAGGGTGCGGCAGAGCGGGACCCAGAGTACTACAAACGAGAGAACTACCTTGGAAAAGCATCTTTGCTTCTCTAAGTCATTGAACGAGGAGGGTAGCAAGTTGGCTGCAAATGTTCAGTGCTTTCCATTCCCTTCTTGGTAGATAAAACTAAGCACCAGTAAATCCTTATTGGTAAGCAAGGCCAAAGGTGCTGGGATTCTGGGGAGCTGAAAGGGCGCAGCCAGGAGGAGTGCTCCCTCTCCTGGTGCTGCTGGCGACGCTGCTGCTCACTTCCAGTTGTGTTGACTTCCAGAGCAAGAGTATGGAGACCACAGCTTTAACACCAACTTGCCAAACTGGGTTTAATCGCTGGCAGTTTCATTCCTTTGGGCTTTGTCTCTTGGCCTTTGTTCCTCCCCCGTTCAGTAATCTCAGTCGTACAGGGCGGGAACGGGAAAACGGTGTCATTTTGAAAAGCAGCGAGACACCAAAAATTTGACACAAGGCCCTTTTTGCTTTCCCTCCCAATGGAGACTAGAGGTGGGGCACTTCTCAAACCAGTGAAGAGCTGCTGGTTGATCCGGATGAGGAAGCGCACGAGCAGCGGTTTGTCCCATGGAAACAGAGTTGCTGTGAGAGGTCCCCGGGGGCTGTTCC
The DNA here is from genome assembly GCA_013400555.1 of Jacana jacana. NCBI lineage: Eukaryota > Metazoa > Chordata > Aves > Charadriiformes > Jacanidae > Jacana > Jacana jacana. Next base: position 58,103 of record VZTM01029343.1, on the reverse strand, counting down.
ACAGAGGAGCAGGACGTGGTGAAAAAGGCCAGGAGCAATTTCCATTTTCCCGCAGCCAGCGGTGGCTTCAGGACTTCCTCTCTAAGAAAACACCAGCTGGGGGCACATCTGCTTGTTTCGTGTGTGACCCCTGGACATGCCATGGTGTGTGTGTCCCCTTTCCTGGCTACACAGTACGGGCTTACTCTTCAGAAATTAGTTTCCCCTGAAACTGGACTAGGTTTTAGGTGCCAGCAGTAGCCAGGTCTGGCGATCAAGGCACACATTTATGACGGTGAAATTGCAGAGAGAGAAACATGGGCTGAGACCACTCCATAATGCACCCGGGCCCTCTCATATTTTAGTCTTTCCGAGGGCTTTGCACACCACCAGTGGGTTATGCTTCCCCAGTAAATCTACTTTGATGCAGCTTCTGGAGCCCTGTTCCCCAGTACAGACTGGCCTTTGTTAGGCACCTATGGACATGGCACAAGGATGCCATCCCAGGTTCGGAGACAGTCGTTGGAACAGTGAGAGGGATGGCAGAGCAGTGCAGACCAGCACGAAGGTGCAAAGAGATCCCGTGGGTACGGCTCTTAGCAAGGGGCACCAGAGGCTGTGCTGGCATAATGGAGCACTGGGTCTGGGATTCAGCATCTCACGGGAGGATCAGGTGTTTAGGGGGCTTCCTGGCAGGGCTTCAGCTTCTGCTGGGCAGTGCCCAGACACAGCTGAGAGGTGGCAGAAGGCTGGTCCAAGCAGCCATGGGGCCAGCAGGCGGGAGTTTAGCTGAGCAGGCATGGGCTGCGCTCTGCCTCTCTGCCCGTCTCGGCTGGTTCTGCTGACTGCTGCAGTTGGAGATGGGATGTTCAAAGTGGCATCTGCAGACCCAACTGCTGATGATTGTAAGGCACAAAAGGAGCCTTTCTGTTTGGTGGGGCTTTGTGTTGTTGAAGGCTGGCCTGAAAGCTTTGTTGTTATTGGTGCTATCTGGATAGCATGAAGGAGCAGCCTTGGTTATTGGCCTTGCTGGGGTATTATTCCAGATGTTTTTCTTTATGCAGCTGTTAAGCAGGAAGTAGACCCAAAACCAAAGATTGATTTGAACCATTGTTTTGTCAAAAACCAGAACTGAACCTGAATTATTGTCTTCTGTTGACTTCATTGAATTCAGATCATCGCTGACCACAGCTGGATCCAACCCCAACTCAAACCAAACCGAGAAAGCACAGACTCTGACCACGCTTTGGAGTAGGTGAGACTTGGAAAGCCAGGAGTCTGCATCTTGTCATGAGTGCAGCTAATAGTACCTTCCTGCCAATAGCAGCTTTGTATTTATTGTGCATGTGTGGGGATATATAGATACATATTTATGTATTTATCAAATGCTGTAGTGTATAGCAATTTATTGCAATGAAAAAAGCAGGTTTACAAGCCCCCTGTTGCTTAATCAGAAGATTAATGACAGATTAGTCTACTGATAACCCCAAAGTTTTATGGAATAGATCCGTAGTTCTACTCAGGCAGGACTCACACGTCTCAGGAAGCACTGAATTTTTCATTTCAAATACACTGGTTTGCCTCTATTTTGTGAAACTCTAAAGAGCTTGATTGAATGCAGACTACAAACTCGTTCACTACAAACCTAGTTAAAGATGAAATCTTGCTGGGATTACCTTAATTGTTCCCTAAATGCAAAGGCTGCTTTGTACATAGGCTGTAGTTTTCTGCCTGCCAGATAACGAAACGTGAACCTGTCAGGAGACACAGGACTCTGTCTGTGTAGGAGTGTCACTGGGCCAACTGGCTTGCCTTTTATGCGATACCGTGGTGTAAAACACCACTCCACTGGTTTCGTTTTACACAAAATAGTCTCTGTGGTGGCATCCTGTGGGAACTGAAGTATCAAGTTCTATTTTCCTTTCCAAAGTCCAACTACATATGTACCCGGCTTGGGAAACTGCGCTCTCCGCGAGTGTCAGCCAGCCGCAGGGGCCGGGGGATGCTGTGGCACGGCAGGGGAGCTGCAGGGAACCAGTGCCAAGCAAAGCAGAAGGTGCCACCCTCTGCCTCGGTAGAGACTGCCAGAGGTAACACCACAGTGCTTGAAATGAGAGATGCCATTTGCGATAAGCTTTTACACTGACTTAGTGAAAGAGGAAAATGCAGTTTATGTGACAATTGCGATTATCGGACACTATTATTCCAACTGCAAACTCTTACATTTCTCTTTTGGCTTCCCTACTGCCTGCCTGAAAGCAAGAGTTGCTGTAATTACACAGAATCACAGAATATCAGCAACAGCCTGTAAGAGGTACATCCTTCCCTCACCTAACCAGTCACAGACTCACAGAACATCAGGGATTGGAAGGGACCTTGAAAGATCATCTAGTCCAATCCCCCTGCTGGAGCAGGAACACCTAGATCAGGTCACACAGGAACATGTCCAGGCGAGTTTTGAATGTCTCCAGAGAAGGAGACTCCAGAACCTCCCTGGGCAGCTCCTTCCAGTGTTCAGTCACTCTCACTGTGAAGAAATTTTTCCTCATATTTAAGTGGAACCTCCTATGTTCCAGCTTGCACCCACTACCCCTTGTCCTATCATTGGACATTAATGAGAAATTAAATTGGATATTGAGAAATTAAAAGCCTTCATTCTTTATATAAATGTATCTGTAAAAGATGTGGATGTGGAGCTCCCATCTTCCAAAGACCAAGCAAATAAAGAACAAAATTTCTGCAACTGTTCTCAAGTGACCAATTCTGTTTAATCTTGTTTCCTTTCTTCCTAACCAGTCCTGTCAAAAGCTTCTCCACACTAGGGGCCAAGAGTTCAACAGGGGTGATGTGGAGCAGACAGGAGAGGCTGGCCAGGAAAGCCTTGGAAGGGAGAAGCTGGGGCACTGCTGGGCTGTGAACAACAGTGAAGTCTGCAAGCCTGGCACAAAAGTGAGCACCTATGTGGAGAGCTGCAAGGGAAGATGATTTAAGCAGCAAGGAGTCGTTTACTCCCTGAAGGAGTACAAGAAGAGCAAGAAGGAGCAATCTCCACTCCTCTGCCCTTCACTTACAAGCATTTAGCAGTGTACCCTCATCACCAGGTAAAGTACTGCCCATGTGCACTTCCTAATGCCATCGGGGCAGAACCTGCACAGTGTCATGGCCTTGAACATAGCTTTTGACTTTCTTGTCTCCAGAAGTCCTCTTCTCCAAAGTAATATTAAAACTTATCTACTCTTAGAGTCTGTTCAAGTCCAACACGTCCTGAGAAGTGTGTGGTTGAAGTGGCTATGCATCACAGACGGAGTGGGTGCATTCTTAATCCTGAGCCTCCTTCACCTCCACCTACTTTGCACCAGAGGGATGGCGGTGCCTGGTAGGAACTCCTCTACTTCTGGCAAACCGCGATGCATTTACACACTTGGTGTGTGTTACTGTCCGTGCTGTCGCAGTGAAGTACCTCCAGTGAGACACTTTGCTCGGATTTTCTGCAGGAACTCCTGGATCACTCCCAGCTGTCGGAAAATCTAAGTGGAAACCACGAGAGACCAGATTCCCTGACGGTGAGTGAGCATCGCAGGGAGGCAGCGCTCCACTCCGCGCCCCGCGCAGCTCCCCGTAGCGGTGGTTACTTGGCTTGGGCTCACTACCCTCCAGCAAAATCCTTGTGGATCCTCGCGGTTCCAGCGCTCAGGGTTGATGATTCTTCCTGCTCTTTTAGCACCTTGGGAATAAGTTAGAATTTTTTCATGCAAATGCAGCTCCCTCTCTCTGGTAAATTGCCTCATTTAGTGCAGCTGGAAAGTGCTGAGGCGGGATTGCTTTGCTGTTCGCACCTCGCGGTGCTGCCGCTTTCTGTGGTACGTGTGCGGGAGAAGGATGACATCTCAGCAGAGTTGGCACCACTGCAACCCCCACTTGAGCGAGAGCAGACCTCCTCCTCCTCTGGCCAGCCTCAAGTGACCTCCACCCACCACTGCCAGACACGGGGCTGTTCACGCAGTTAAATGGGGTGGCACAGGCGGGGTGGAGGCGAATAAATACGTGGTGCCAGTGGAGTTGGTAGAAGAGTTTCATTTTGGTTTTAATAGTATGGGGGTGTTACCTCTTGTGTGTCTGTGCCTGGGAAATTAGGAATGCCTCCGCTCAGAAGACCTTGTCATCTAGTGCCAGGTCTTGCTGACTTTTACTGTTGAGCTTTCGTGCCTCATTTCATGTGTGGTCCCTTTGACTTCAGTAACACCCCTGGCAATGGCGTTGGCAGCTCTCACCCTGGATCCGAGTTGATGACTTCTCTGGGCTCAGGGTCTGGCCTGGAGATGAGATGGGATCAGCAAAGATGATAAATACTTTGGAGAGTGATCAAACGTGTACGAGCTGCCTGGTTATTATCTTTGGATTGATATCTGAGGTTCGTGTTGGGGAGCGAATTTCAACACGAATGCACCTAAGCCCTGTCAAGGAGATGATAGTAAATAGGTATTGCTGATAAATCCACCAGCGCCGTCTCTGAATTGTTTGATTCAAATCCCAGGGCACACCCCTTGCTGCTCAGCTGTTCAGCCAGGATTTCAATACCTTTACACCTCCAATGTGTTCCTGATAAATCTCACACACTTAAGTACTTTCCCAAGTGCTCTCAAAATGGAGGCAGCAATTCATCTCTGTCACTTTAAGCAACTATTACTGAAATCTCTAAAAGAGTGCTTGAGGATAATTAACCTTAATTAACCTTAAGCCTTAAAAGATTTTCTAGTGTTGACCAGCCCGCCTGTAAGCTGCCAGTCGCACATCTTAAACTGGGAGCTGTGAAGCAGTGAGCACACCCATACAAAGCCTGCTCTGTCTGCTTCCCTGGTCCCAGCTCCAGCAAAGGCACGGTGCTCTCCAGCTCAGCTTGTAAAGTGCCTATCTTGTTTTTGCGTTATTATGTTTCTGTGTAATACTTTCCAAACTCTATTTTATTGTATTCCACAGTTAAAAAGCCACCTGGATATTCCTTTCTGCTCTTTTTTTTAAACTATCTCTAAGCCTTTTTGCGTGTTTTTGTAATGTGTAAGACAGGCTCAGAGGACAGAGGTTGCAGAAGACTTGTGCAGCTGGTAGCTTTTGGATGATTTCATCTCACAATTCTTTTGGAATAAATGTGGGTACCAAGGAGAACGATGAGTAAAATGTCAGTTGTGCTAAATATAAAAGTGAGCTGTTTTAGAAAAATATGAACACTTTTGTCAGTTCAATTGCACCTGTGCATCATTCTACTACAGCAGAGTCCAAAAATAGGGTCTAACAGATGTAAGGTGAGTCCACAAATAGGGTGAAGGAAGGAAATAGCATAAATCTTTTATATTAGAAGGTTTTGTGAATGGTTTAAAGACTAGCAGATGAGAATACGTCCAGGTGATCTTGGAACCCTGCGAGGTGATTGAAGTGAACAGCAGAAAGCTGAAGTGGCAGTACTGAAGTGCATGAAGATACCGGCATGGCACTGGGATTTACACGAAAGGAACAGCAGGTTGATGGGATGGACAGCACTGCTGTGCACGGGAAATAGGGGGGGTGAATATTTCCAGCTTTCTCCAAGTGAGAGAACTGGTTGTGGGGAATCTCTGTAAAAGTCTTCTTATACAGGAAGGAAAAGTGTATGTATTTATTTTTCTGAAGTGAAACAGTCACTGCTCTGCTGAAAGAAAAATGAGCGCCATGCTGAGTTGCAAGAGTATAGCCAGTCCTGAGCAGCACCTTGGGTCTTCATGAAACAGTGAAGCACTGGCTGCTAGAAGAGGGTAATCAGCTTTATGCATTTTTAAATTAATACGAAATGCTACTCTCCCACTTTTGCTGTACAGCCTGGGTTTTAGAATGTCAAGAAAGTATTTGACATTTTCAAGAGGCTGCAGGCACTAATACAAATCATTTTTATCCATTTTAACCACCACACTGAGTGAATTGTTGGCTCTGGGCAATTAGTCTCCTTGCTTCTTGACAACACAACCACAGATTATCGTGAATCCTATTAATAATGCAAGGTGGAAGCTCTGTTCTCTGTGTCTGTTATTTTACTTCTAGAAAAACATCTAATTTCTTACAAACTGAATATAAATAGGCCAGCTGACAAGTATCCCAAAAGAACAGAATATGCTCAGAATAGCAAGATTTGAACTGACGTATTTTGGGGAAAATAAAAAAAGAAAAAGTTATACAAGCTGTATTTGTCTGAAAGTTTAAAAATAGGAGCCTTTGTCATCTATGGCAGGAGAGGCTAGGTTGAGTCATGATTGATGTCACTTGAAAGAACACTTTAAGCTTAGAAAATGACATCAGAATCATCAGAATTCAGCGAGATTTAGAGCGGTTCCCGAAGCCAGGGGGCTGGGGATTCTGGAAGATACTTTGTGGATGATACACAGCGTGCTGCCAGACATCATCTGAGTGGAAGCCAGCAGCTACGGTACTTTGAGATTACATTTATAAATGATGGGTATCATTTGTTTTAATAACATTCATTTTTAGTTAAATGCGTGTTTCAAACTGTTTTCAGCTTTTTAGCTTTGGCGCAACCCCCTGTTTGAGGCTGGAAGAGCCTGTCACTGCCCAACCTCTCCCCTTGCTCACTTACATGATGAGTTTCCAAAAGCAGTCAGGAGCGCTTTCCTTGCTACCACAAGTCTGCAGATCCAGCGGGGTGTCTTTCCATTTACTCTTCTCCGGTTTTAGTGCCCAGTTCCTGCTGACTTTACTACGGAGCGATTATAAGTTAAGACCGTAACAGTACGTACGTATGTTAGACCTATTTCTTTTAGATCCCAGGCTAAAACTCAGCCTCGTCTGTCTGCTACTGCTCGTCTTTAAATGGAAGTAACAAAGCAGAACAGGCGCTTGGATTTCTCTTTATTAAAGATGACCAATAAATCGTGCGGAGCTGGCTGCGCTCTGGGTCACGGAGAGGCTGTGCAGAGCTTTTGCCGTGCAAAGTAATGAACCTCTTTGGAATAGTTTCTCACATTTCTCCTTTGATTTTCCACATATAGTAATTCCTTGCTCCTTGAAGTAATTTTAGTGTAAAAAAGAATAGATTTAATGTCAGTGCACAACGCTACTTTTGACTTGGTTAGATCTGGTTTGCTTTTAAATAGCTTTGAAGTGTAAAGAGAAAGTAAACTGCAAATCACATTTCTAAGAGGTAAACCTGCACTTACTGCAGTTAGAAGCAGGATCTTTTGTTCCTGAAAATGATAGATGTTAGTGAAAAAAGGAGTTGTATGGTTGCTTGGCTACATGCCTTTGACAATACTTTACGCATAATCAGTTTTCATAATAAAATGAGTTCATTCCAGGCTAAGAAAAAGTTCGTCACGCAAGCAACCCCGCAAGTAAAGCATGCTTCTCAGCTCATCACTGCTGCTAGCTGCCATTCACATTTGCACACTGTGCTCCTTCCTCTTCTATTTGAAGAGCTAAGCGGCGGATGAATTATTCCCGGTATTCCTGATTTTCACTTCAAGCCAATAAACACCTGTGTGCAAGTGGCCTGCCGGAGCCGTACCTTGAAACAGCTGGGCCTGCTCCAGCCCTGGGGCTACCGCAGTTCAAAACGGGCCTCCCGAACGCTGCCGCTCGTTGCTGCTGCAGGCTGCGGCCTGACTAAACCCGGGAATTGGATTGGGAATCCCAACACTCCCGTGCACCCAAGTCTCTTGGTGGTAGAAGAGGCAGACAAAGGGACAAGGACCCTGGTGGATTACGTGAGTGGTGAGGGAACTCTGTGTGAGTCTTTTGAGAGCACAGTGGGTCTGCTGTGTGATGTTGCACACAGAAGAGCCCTGCGCCGGAGGATGAATTGTTGCGTAGTAAAAGCCGGTGTGCTCGGTGGAATCTGTGCTTTCTGTGTCGCAGCCGCTGGAAGTACACAGTGAATGGAGCAGGAAACTGTAGAGAAGATGCTGTCATGATTACGGCATGAGTGCGGCCAGCCCTGGGGAACTGAATTGTATCCCTGCCTTTGCCACAGATTCCCGGTGGGACACTACTCCCTTTGCACGTGTGGCTGTTAATCGTGTTTTTCCTGGTGCTCGGTACAGCGCTGAGCATTGAACTGGAAGCTGTAGGCAGCGGGAGCTGTGCTGTGACTGTGAGCGCTGCTCCGCAGTCAGACTGAGAAGTCAGGCAGTGTGCATCCCAATGAGGCAGCTGGGAAAAGCGGAGGCAGGGATTACAGAGCTAAACCTCCCAGAGTTCAATCTGTATGGCTGGGGAACAGCTCGAGGGGGCTCGTCCTCCTTAAACTTGTCCTTCCTTGTACCTGAAATAAGAACAGCAACTTGCAAGCTAAATACAAATGCAGTGTTTGTGAACAGGTGCTGAGTTTAAGACACTTCTGCTAATCTGAGAATTAGTAAAGTTATTGTTTAACACTTACCTGTCCTTCATCTGTCTTGGGTTTTTTTACCTGCTCAAATGAGGATATTATTGTATTGGTGATTAGTCAGTCACTGAAGAATCCACTAATAAAGCAGTACTGTGCGTACAGGGATGTTTTACTGCCTACATGCACAGCAACCGTTAGGGACACAACAGCCCCTCCGTGTTTTCCCAGTCTTAACATTCTACAGCAAACCGGTACCACTTCAACAATACCACACTGCTCTGTTGGTAAAACTTGAGAAAGACACACAAGACACTTTGTGGGAAGACACTTCTTGAAGTGAAGAGTTACTCTTCTGCTTACTCTCAAAATAAAATGTTATGGTTTATGTAATGTGGTGTATCACATAAATCACAAATTACATGAAAAAAAAACATGGTATATAAATACACGGCTCTCCTTATATCAGGATGGGCAAAGCAAAATAATAAGTAGCTTTCATATGAGAAATGGAACAATGAGTACAGGAAAGCACAGATTTCTGCAGTACAAATAGCTTTGTCAGCTTAAATATACTTTGTCATTCCTTGATGCTGTGATTCAATGCCAAGGAGAATTATGATTGTTTCTTAATGCCCTTTTTTAACATTTACCTTATTTTATTAGAAAACTCTTCTATTTCCCTGTTAATTAATCACAGCTTTATAAAGCATTACATTTGGAAGGCTCCGTTTAATGTAACGAAAAGGGGCAGGCTCAGTTCAAGGTGTTAATTACACAGGGGACTAGAAAATTACAGGAGTTTTTTACTTTAGTAATCGCAAACACATACTAAAATGGAAAACCAATTATTTTCTAAATGTTGTTTATTTGACATGTAGCCTATATTTTTGTTGGAACACAGTCATACACACAGGATGCACACAAGGCACCAAAAGTGGAATTCAGGCAATCCAAATCCACAAAAGCGATTCAGAAAGCCTCTGCTTTACTGACTATAAAATCTGAATTCACTTGGCTCCGCTGTTTTGGTTCTGTCAGTCTCCTCAGTGCCAAAGCTTAGGTTTCTGTGAGCACAGCGAACCCTGAACTTCCAGTTACAGCTTCTTTTAACCCCATCAGAAGACAAGTCTGCACTTGGTCCCCTGAGTTCCTGGGTTCACTTCAACCCAGGTGCCCTCAGCACACCTACTATTTACTGACACCACTGGCTTCTTTCAGGAGGGATCTCACCCATGTTCTGGGCTCATGGCTACTTGGTGATTGTCTGTGAACTTATGGCATCGTCCAGTAAAGTGGTGAGTTACAGAGGACTCGGGTCCCTCTGTGCTTCAGAGTCACTGCCTTACTGGTTTAAGCCTCAGTAGGGAAGCCCATCAAACAGGGACTGTGGCTTCATGAGGTGGCTTCGGAGAGCACCTCAGAGCCCTGCACCCGCATGGACACCCCCAGGCTCCCTAGAGGAGCGGAGGGGTTCAGGACCACCCCTGTGCTCAGCATTCCTGTCTGGCAGACTGAAGAGCTGAGCACAGCTTTTTTCTGTGTGCCGGGAGGGGTGCTCGCACAATCAGCAAGCAGAAAGCTTTCTGAGATTCATTTGAATACGGTCTGCTCTCGGTTTCAAGCACAACACATATAATTTTCACCAAAAGTGGAGGAAAAAATCACCAGATTGTCTTTTACTGTTATCAGTATGGCAGACAACACCAAGAGTTTTTAGTTACTGTATTATACTTCTATATAGGATAAAATTAAGCTGAATTTAATCATAAAGTCTCGATACAGTGAGAATTCAGATTATTCCCCTCACACCCCCGAAGATTCTATTCAATCCTTCACCATTTGGAGTACTTACTTCCAGTTTTGCTTACTTTAAACTGAATGGAATTTTTGTACCAAATTAGGACAGCTAAGTCCTTCCACGCAGAAAACTACTGAGCTCACTGGATATTTTTCTGTCACGGTGCCAAACCATACAGCAATCATGCTGAGGATATGGATGGAAGAAAGGTTGCTCTGCACAGTAATTCCATATAGGAATCACTATTGATTACAGAGAGGATACTTTATGGGTCGTGGTAAATCATGAGGTTTCTCTTGTAAGTGAGAACATTGATTTACATGAGTAATGCAAAGGCTCACACGTAAGCTGAACTCTTAACTGTTGGCTGTAACACGTCTATTTATACCACAGATCCGTGCTTAGCCACTTATATTTAATTATAATCAGTTGCAGTGCCTCCATTTTCTGTGTTTACTCTGAGAATCCCATTTCTGAAGTCTAATACAATGAGAGTTACACTGCAGCTATTCGAAGACAGGGTTAGTTGTACATTCTGTATCCCAGGGCAGAGTTTCTGGAGGAGAAAGAAAGGATGGGTATGATTTGCCAGTCCTTCCTTACATAAATAAGATTTCACACCCATCAATTCTAGTCAGGGTGCCTCTGTGCTGCACAAGGCAGTGCCGTGGAGAGATAGCCAAAGCAGCGCACAGGGAGCCAGCGTGGGGAGCTGGAAGCAGTTTAACCACATTGCTTAATGCTGCACACTATCTAATTTACCCTGGTCTTTAGCAAAGTAAATTAGCTTTGGCAAAGCATTGCACAAGTAGGCTAGTCTGCTTCCAATCCATGGGCCACTTTTGGCACCAATTTCTGTATCATGCTTATTGTGCAGTATAGCATCTCTACGGGAGATGCAAAGGACTGCTTGCATAAAAATTTGCTGATTTAGTGGTGCTACTGAACCAAATTATTAAAAAAATAAAACACCGCTATAAATGAATCACTAAAGTGCTTTGGGCTTACCCTGCTTACATCTGCTTGTATTCATTCACCTGACTGCAGTAGCAAACTGCTAATTGGTACTAGCATCTTAAGCCTAATTGCTTCTGACCCCTGGCACACAAAGAGCATCCTGACAATCAAAATAAGTCACCAATCTTTTACACTGAATTCTCAGCAGAAGAATGCCATTAATGCAAGTAAGCTATGTTTTAGAATGTCATGGGTACTAGATTTTTTGAACGAGTCTGGTAAAATCGAGGTTGGCTGTTTGCTGTCTAACTGTACGGCTGAAGGACCATATTTTTCCTCCTACGAAATCGACGACAGGAATCTATTGATGATGACTGGAGCAGATACTAAAGTCTTGCCAGGTCTGATTTTCCAGGAGGGACAGGATCTCCTTCCATCTCGGAGAACTTATTTCAAACTAGCCAGTAAGACAGTCTTTTGGCATTACAATAGGTAACCTCCCAATACCAAAGCAATAAATGCTAACTTGATACTTCAGGAAAAATTATGTTCAGACTATTCAGTGTTATTCTTCCCAAGTCCAAACAGAGCACATTTGCATGCATTTTGAAAAAGTGGCCTGCTTCCTTCCCTGGGTTTTACATGCAGAGTTAAAGGCTTGCTCTTGTAATAAACTGAAATATTTATTTATGCATAAATTGGATGCAAAAAGAATAGAGGATTTTTTAAAAATAATTTTAATCTCTACCTCTGCTTGAGCTAAAAGTTAAATGAAGATGTAACAGCCAGCTGCAACTGTCTACAATAACCAGCTACAAAAATGTGGGAGAGCTTCAGATCCTCTTCAACTGAAATGCTTGATTTTATGTAGCTATTACCAGAAGATTAAATGGAAAAAATCAGAGGAAAAATGTACCCATATGGAGGACTCTAATATCTACGGCACAGACCTTGAGAATAATACCAGAAAATTGGCTGAATTAACTGCATCAGAATGTACACTATGCAAGAGATGTACATGTAACACGCAGTTCAGCTTCTCTCAATAAAAACAATGCTGAAAAAAAGGCAGCTTTATTCTCTAATTTGAAGTTTTACTGTAAATGGATCTGGAATTGAACTATAATCCCTATGCTCATCCACGCAGGACTTCTTTTTCATCCAAGTTGAGTGAAGATGTCAGTATCATCAAAAATATTCTCTGGACTTGAAGGAGAATTGCTTTTTTACTGTGTTGTGTTTAATAGCTCACACAGTACAATCACTATGAAACTGAAATTTACAGAAATAAATTATTTTTCTACCATGCACTGGATTAGTGCTTGACATTGCAACATCCAACTGTTGCTCCATATTAATTTTACAGCCAGTTGCTGCTCAGACCCTGTAGCGATTTGGCTTTATTCTCATCTCCACTCCTCTCACAATTTCACATTTTCCCGTATAATATTACTGTACCACCATAAATGATAGAAGCAGCCTCCTCAAAGCCAGTGATTGCTCCAAGGTGCTTGAATTTCTGCCTTAAAATGACCTACAAAGAAGAGAAAATGCCCTGATGTCAATCTTGGCTTTCTTTCTGATTATATAACAGAGGAAAAATTATTTGGAATTTTTTTATTATTATTTTTTTTATGTTACTCTTCATAAAAACCATGTGGGGAATTGCCCAGAATTACTATCGGTTATTGCCGAAGTGGTGAAATGGGGCCATCAGAGTAATAACTGGAAGCTGGATGTCTGAGAAGGGTTTGAAATTCTCTTTAACTATGTAGTGTCTTTTGCGTGTTTTGTATTAGCACCTACTGTGAGAATCCAGTCCTCAGAAACAGCCAAACTCTCTTTCCTGATTAATATCACCTACTTACAGTCCAAAATACTTTCCACCAATACCTCTCATTTTTCCTCTAGGAAAAGAAATCTATAAATGGAGACTACTTACGACATTCTATTCCTAATTTTAAAACACTCTCCCTTTCACACTCCCACCTCAAAACATACAGCCCAATCCTTTCTCCCTCTTTCCCCTTAAAAAAGAGGGGCAATGTTTTGAAACCACTAGGAAAGCAAAAGGCATTTGGGTGTCTCAGTAGCATTCACTTGCAAAGGGTTTATGTTTGAAAGCTAAAAATGCTGTCGTCAGTCCCAGTACCAGACACTGGTCTGCAGTATCACTTTTAATATCAGGTTATTTCAAATGTCTAGCACCACAAGCTAAACATAAAACTAACAATAGCTGTAGCTGGCAAGTTTTGTTCTTACAAAATTTAAAATAATTTAAAATAATTCTCCATTTTTTGTTTTACTATCCAGAAAGATAAAATATTTTCTAAATTGCAAAGGTGAAACGTGGTTCTGGACACCCCTGACTTCGAGTAAGATGATGGAATTTGCAGGGCTACCAGTTTGTCCAATCCACTTGGCACACACAATGTTTGGATATTCTGTTGTCTTTCTTTTGTTTTGATTTAATTGAATCTTTACTACTTTGGAGAAAGCATAATATTGTTGAAGTTCCATTAATTTTTATAATATAAATTAGAATGCTTGATTTACACAGAAGGCTTAAAAGCCTTCTTTATCTTGCTGATGGTTGTACAGAAACTATGTTAACTCATAAAACTAATTCAACCAACCAATGAGCAAGTTTTAAGAGACATTATGGACATTATGTAGTTTCTATGAATACTGAATTGCTATTGTATTAATGCCAGAATAATTAACTAGGTCTAGAAAAAGCATTTTATATAAACATCAAAATGCATAGATACTCTTTCTCCCTGGTAGAATATAAGCAAAAGATAGATGTTTTATGCAGGGAAGAATCAATCAGAAATATACAGATAATCAGCTATTAATCCTTTCATTGCGTAAGAGTTTGTACCAGTACATGAGCTAATTGAGGTTGTTAATGGAGTCAATACTTTGGTGACTCCTCCTGTAAAAGTCAACATTTTGAAACAATTCAGAATTTAGTCATGTACTTAAATGATTCTACTCCAGAATTTCTTTCTCTGAAGCTTTCTCTTACAGTGTTATTTTGTACACATATTTTAATAACAGAAATTTCAAGACAAAGTATTGCATGAAGAGGAAACTGAGGTTGAAGATGCAGAAAGACAATACAGGAATTAAAAAGAAAAATCCTTGAATGTCATTATCCCCCACTGAAGTATAACAAACCCAAGAAAAACAACTTTAGTTTCACTGAAAAGATATCCTGCACCTGATAACTTGACTTGTGTCTTGTTCGGACGCTACAAAGAAAACATATGAATTAATTTACTGCACCTTTCAAAATCAGAGTCTTCTGACCTGGTACTCCAAATATTATTATGACATATCACAGTTATCTGGTTATTCCTTCCAACTTATCATACTGATTATTCCTTCCAACTTATACTCAGAAATATTCAAAACACCTGGGCAGTAGTAAACAGAAATGAGCAAAAGGGAATAAACAACCATCTAC
>VZTM01029343.1:1731-43496 GCA_013400555.1 Jacana jacana | reverse complement strand
AAAGAGAGGGAAGCACAGTCTAGTAACACAGTTCATATTCTGAAATATTATATTCTTTACTGATAAAAGCTTATTAAATCACATTCAGTCTTTGGCCTGTAAACCATGATTCCCATCTGGAAGCCATTTCTAAAAAAGAACAGCAGAATCTCTGTTATTGTCATTGCTCACAAAATAACTATCCAGATATTACTAATCTATAGCTTATTAACCAAAATATTCTCCTGCTTTATTTTCCTTCAAGGCTTTTGAAGTAACTGTCTCTTTGCCAGACACCCATGCACAGCTTTGCCTGCCTCTTTGTCTCTTGTATTCAGACCCATTGAAAAACGGTCTTCTCTCTTTTATAATTTCTAGGGCCAAGACACTGTATTGCATAACGTCCCATCTTGGGAAAAAAACCCTCCCTTCAGATCATTTGGCATTTTTTGAAGCACATTTCCTCAGAAAGAAAGAGGTAAGCAGGAGACCACAACACAGATGCCAGAGACACAGTGAAAAGGGAGTGATCATTTGCTTTGTAAGGATTAGATTTTGAACATTGTCTTCCATAAAATTGTGCTTAAAGAGAAGACATCAACAGATTCATCATGTCCTCTCCCCTTTTCACATTCTCATGTAGGTTGCCCCTGGTGCTGAGACCCTGCTTTTCCACAAAACACTACTCCCTAATTTAAAAACCAACCACAAACTAGCAAACTAGCAAACTAGCAATTACAAGAATTTAAGATGTATAACAGCTCTAGGCACCTAAATATTGCACTTGTACAAAATGAACTAAATGCAGCCCAACTCAGGTTTCTTATTTCTCTAGGTAAGCCCTTTTCACCAAAACAGTGGGAATTTTCTGAATGAAAAAAAAAAAAAGTAAGTTTTGCAACAAAAGCAAGCTAATGAATAATAAAAGGAAATTGACAAATATTACCTTGTTAGCTCCCAATTTTCAGCTTGTTTGAGAGATTGCCCGTGACTGATCAGCTAAACTGCCATTTAAAAGAAGTAATACCTGGTATTATTTACCTTGAATGGGTTTGTTTTTATTTTTTAAATATTTTATTTACATAAGCCTCTACAACTGTTATTTACAATCGGTATTACTGTTATTGTATTAGTTGTATTACTGTTCTACTTTAACACCCTTCTACACCCTATTCTATATTAATGTGAGGAAAAACATACATGAAAAATTGCCTGCATATTCCAGCTGCAATTTTGACATTGTAAAAAAATTTTCTAATTGCCCTTTTCTCCATGATAACAAATTCTTCATGTGCCTTATTTCTTTGTGCCAGTTACAAATGATCTCATCTTTGACTACGCTCAGGCAAGCATTTCACCTGCTGTTTTATAAAATGGCTTTTACACTACAAATGTAAAAATAACATAAACACAACATACTAATTTATAGAATTATCCAGACATGGTGCAACTACTGTCTCTGGCGGGTCCCATTCCTGAGAAAGCTACTTTCAAGAGTACATTATGACTTTATAGTCTGGAAGTTTTTGCATGCTGGTTTTGAGTCACCAAGAAAATACGTTGATAATTTTTTAAGTGATTACTTAACACATTAGCTTTCAGACAAAATTTTCTAAGATATCCATTTATACCCTCGTGCTAGGAGGCATTAATAGCATTGATAATCAAATCTGGTAAAAGCAAATGGTGCTATTAAATATCCTTCAGTCTGGTTAAGAGAGGCAGTTATTAAGTACTTATTTCTCTAGAAATAGCTGATGTAAGAAGACATGAGGTTGTGGAGTCTCCTTCTCTGGAGATATTCAAAACCCGCCTGGATGAGTTCCTGTGTGACCTGATCTAGGTGTTCCTGCTCTGTCAGGGGGGTTGGACTAGGTGATCTTTCAAGGTCCCTTCCAATCCCTGATATTCTGTGTGATTCTGTGACTTCTTGTGATCCAGCAAGACAAGCCTGAACACAAGCAAGGGAATCACATAGAGCTTAACCACCACTGCAAACACTGCAGTAATGACTTGCTAGAGCCAATACATGTCTGAAAAGTGCAAAGGACTACAGAGCACAGAGGCTAGGAGCAGACAGCAAGAACAGAACTCAGTAGTTGCCCACCCTAGAGCAGAAAGGGCAAAGGCAACTCCAGCCTCCAGACTATGGATAGCCCTTTAGCTTCTAACACCAGATGCCAGTAGCGTTCCTCGCTGCTGGTTTCCAGGAACTGGTTGGGTTTCCTTTTTTAATTTTTTGACTTATCTGTCCCCACAGGAACTTCCACTGGTAACTAAGCCTAAGCTAGTTAGCAAAGCTCCTTTTATGGCATTTCATACTCTTTGGAGATGCAAATTCTTTGAGGGCAAACATGCCATTTATCCTTGCCACTGAAATATCTTTCTTCCTTGCTGTTCAGTGGAACAGAGTGATCTCACTTAGGAATTCTATTTCTTACTCCACCGACTTCTTGCTTAAAATACTCAGCTTTGTGTGAAAACTCACTGTCTTCACTCCCCACCACCCATGGTGGAGATACTTTTACTCCCTTTTACATTTTGCGGTTTGCACCTTCTGCCCATCAAATTCAACTCTTTAATGGTCATTATTTCAGTAAAAAAAAAGAGATTTAATCCTTTCTGGAAATCACTTCATACACGGTATTCCACAAAGATAAGAAATTGCATTAAGTATTTACCCAGCTTTTTACTAAAAATGGTCTTTCATTTTCACCTCATCAACTGATTCATTTTCTATCTTCTCAAAGTTATGCAGTGAAACAAGAAAAGCCAATGCTATTCTTAAGCCATTATTGTGCAAACTGCATGTACTTATCCATAGTTACTGCTTGAAAGTTTTAGTAAGTAGAAAGTATGTGGACAATCATCTCAATGAAAAGAATGAATTAATCTCACACTGTTATTCTTTGAGACACATCCCACATACATTCCATGACCTTCCTCATCATTAGAGGTTTCTTACCCAGCTGAGCTCTGAGTTGGTAAAATAACTCTTGACTACATTATCTCTATGTAGTTGAGACAGCTGGTTACTTCTGTTGGGCTGTCCTTGAAATAATAATTTTCATAAGACTTCAGAACACACACACTCGAAAGCTGAACATAGCTTCCTAACCTCAGCTGGTGTGCAACAGATAGTCATTCCTTCCTAGGTTAAATCCAAGCCCATTTTTATCATTTGATTGGTATTCTGGCAGATCCAGGTAATGAAACTAGGGGGGCAGCAGGATTCACAGGTGGGAAGGGAAGTCAGAGAAAAGAGTGGTACAAAAGAGGAGACAAGCAGGTGGGAGCACAGTAACTTGAATATTTATCCAGAGTGATAGCTCATTCGCACTATGGAGCAAGAATATGACTGGGGAAGCAATACTAACTTCCATTCTGTGCTTGGGGTGCTTTATTTGCATGTTAATAGTGCTGTCTTGCCCTCAATATATGAAAAGTCATTGGCACTGCCCATGTACATTTCCTTTACTTTTTTCAAGAAATACTAATTTTATATTTCAATTTCTTTAACAAAAAGCATTTCGAGCATCACATGTCACACTGCCTCAAGAACTAAAAGTGCCAATATCAACCTTATTAATTAAAGTTATTTTCTTTAGCTAGTCATTCAAGCTAAAAAGTTTCATAGAATCATAGAATGATTTAGGTTGGAAGGGACCTTGAAGATCATTGAGTTCCATCGAGGGTGAGTGTCAGGAGGATGGAGCCAGGCTCTTCTCAGTGATGTCTAGTGATAGGACAAGGGGCAATGGGTGCAGGCTGGAACATAGGAGGTTCCACTTAAATATGAGAAAAAACTTCGTCACAGTGAGGGGTAACAGGACACTGGAAGGGGCTGCCCAGAGGGGTTGTGGAGTCTCCTTCTCTGGAGACATTCAAAACCCACCTGGACATGTTCCTGTGTGACCTGATCTAGGTGTTCCTGCTCCGGCAGGGGGATTGGACTAGATGATCTTTCAAGGTCCCTTCCAATCCCTGATATTCTGGGATTCTGGGATTCCAATCCCCTGCCATAGATCAAGTTGCTCAAAACCCCATCCAGCCTGGCCTCGAACACCTCCAGGGATGGCGCATCCACAGCTTCTCTGGGCAATTCAGCGTCTAGAACCCCCGAGTTGTCTCCCAGCCTCCTTTCCCAATCCAGAAATTTGTGTTTTCCACAGTGTAAGCCCTGTTGAGGTGCCCCTACCTCAGCACCACCGGATTTTGAGGGACACTAAGGACAGCAGTTGCAGCAGCAGCCACTCCTTGCACTCATCCTCCGGGTTCCTTGGGGCTCCCTTCAGGGTGTCGCCCTTCGGGGCGCACCTCCGCGACCTGCACCCGCAGCCGCCTTCAAGTTCATGGCGGGGGCATCCCGAGGACAGTGGCCGTGCCCTGCCGCCGGGAGTCGCTTCTGTTTACCCGCTTGCCCCGGTAACGGCTGCCGCCGGGCCCCGTCCCCATAGCAACGCAGCCGGCCTCGGCCGCGGCCCGAATGGCGATGGCCAGGTCCGGCGCGGCTCTCCCAGGGCAAGGTATGGGGGAGAGTGGTGAGGGGCGTCTATTCCCCCGGCTTCTTGCGTCCCTGGGCGGGCTCCACGCGGCCGGCGAGCTCCAGGATCCCTCCCGCTTCCTACAGCAGCCCTGACCCCAGGCTCTGCCCTCTCCCGGGCTCGCCGCGGACCGCGGGTGGGCCGGCGCCATGGCAGGCGCCGCGGGCTCTCCTCAGCGGCGAGGCCTCCCGCACCCATCTCATTTCGGGGGTGTGTGTGTATGTATCTCGGCCTTTCTAGGCTCCACGGGCGGGTCTGACACCCCCTTTTAACGACTTTTAAAGGAAATTTCTTGGGGGTGACACTGTTGGGGGTTTTATCTGTGTGTACCCTAGGCATACCAGGATAGGCATCGACTTCGCCAGAAGAATGTGAGGGAGAGCCTTTTGTGCTGCCACAAGGGAGACCTAGTGCTGTCAGTACCCTGAGTTTCTAACAAAATCTGACTGTGTTTTCACTAGATTTCCCTATTTCTTTAAAGATACTTGCAAGTTCTCTTCTTCAATTCCCCCATACCTGCTTTGGGAAGTTGAAAGAATCTAATCGTTCTTAGATACGTTTATTTCAAGTTACAGCATCTACAGTGTATGGCATTTGTAACTTGAGGGCTGGGTTTGATCTTCCTGTTTCTTTGCCAAGGTGTGTGTCTTTGATACTAGTGGAGACCATGGGAGCGGCACTGGCAAGAGCAGCTCAGTGGACTGCTGCTGGTTCTGGAACTGGCACACTCGAAATCACCCCTTTGAACGAATCTCTTTTAAATCAAATTATTAAGTTTGTGGAGGACTTCAGCACTAGACACCCTCAGGAAGCGGCGTTTGTCTTCAGAGAGCCCCTTGAGTGGGAAACACAATTGAGCTCTTCAGTGTTCGGAGAGGGTTATGAGCTCAGGTAAGTATGAATGGCAGTGTGTTTTGAAATGTTGAAGGTGAACCATGAAGCAAAGCTGTGTTCATTTAGCATAAAGGAAGCCTTAGTGTGTTTGGGAGGCTGAAATCGGTGGGTTTTGTACTGATATATATTGAAATTTTTGAGTTAAAAGTTGTAGGGTTTTTTGAGAGTTTTAGATTATTTTATCTTGGTTGTGATACAGACATGTTTAGTTGGTGATTTATACAACTTGCACTGTCTATTCCTAAAACTTTTTACAACATGGCTTTTACAGTGATTAACCCTTAGATTTCTGTTAATGTTAGGAGTGGCTCCTGTGTGGTGGATTGACCTTGGCTGGCCACCTGGTGCCCACCAAGCTGCTCTATCACTCTTCCTCTTCAACTGGAGAGTGGGAGAAAAATACAATGAAAGGCTTATGGGTCAAGCTATGAAGAAGGAGGTCACTCACCTATTATTGTCATGGCAAAGCAGACGACTCACAGAAATTGATTTAATTTATTGCCAATCAAAATTCAGGGTAGGATAGTGAGAAACAAATCTTAAAACACCTTCCCCTCACCTGTCACTTTTCCCAAGCTCGACTTTGTTCCTGATTTTTCTATCTCCTCCCCTCCGAGGGGCAGAGGGAGAAGGGGAATGAGGGTTGCAGTCAGTTCATTATGTGTTATCTCTGATGCTTACTTCTCACACTCTTTCCCTGCTCCAGCATGGGGTCCCAGCCACAGGAAACAATCCTCCATGAACTTCTTCAACATGAGTTTTTCCCACAGGCTACAGTTCTCTATGAACTGTTCCAGCATGAGTCCTTTTTGTGGGATGCAGTCCTTCAGGAACAGCCTGCTCCAGTGTGAGTCCTCCATGGTGTCAGAAGTCCTGCCAGAAGACCTGTTCTGGTGCAGGCTCTCCATGCGGTCACAGCCTCCCATGGGTGCATCTAGCTGCTGATTTACAGTGATTATATTGGTTTAACTCAGAAGTTTTCTGAAACACAGTTTAAAGAAATTGTATATGTTTTATGATGTGAAGCTTGAGTAACATTCAAGATTCTTTTCTAAAATTTGCTGTTTATTTAAACTCTTATTTTAAGAAGGTGTAATTTCATTTTTCTAGTGGAGCAACTGTTCAGTCTGAAGCCAAAGACAAAGATGGCCAACCAATACTTCACCTCACAGCATCGACTCTCAGAGTTCGCAGTTTTGACCAGCTGTCCCGTTTGCTACAAAATGCTACGGAAAAAAAGTTAAAGGAAGCACAGGCATGCCTTGAAGGTTTCCTTTCTTCTCTTTTTTTTCATCTTTCTCTTAAAAAGTATGCCTTCTCCTTCAGTTCATGTTTGTGAAATGTGAAGAAAAAAGACATGCCTTCATTTTAACTATATTATGAGCAGGTATTGATTCACGAAGGTGGCTAAAGGTACTGATCCAGAATGCAATGAAGTTTCTATTTCTTCTTTGATTTTCACAGAAATCAATAACAGAGAAATCTGGAATAAAATTTAAAAAAACCCTGTTGAATCTCGCATACAAATTCATGTATGCCAAGTAATACCCTAGCTATTGCAAAAGACGGTACGTTTAGATTTCTCAAAAAGACTGTCTTATTGGAAGCTAATAGCAGTTCCTACGTTTGTAGTTTATTCTTCTTTTAAAATGCTACATCCTTAAAAAACAGCCAAAGAAAAACTTGCATGCTTAAGACATTCTTTTCGCAAGGTTCACAGTGAGGCCTTCCAGGTCCTTCTTACAATGGCTTTTAAAATACAGGTACAAATACTTTTACTGTGCCAAATTCAAGTCCTAGATTTCCAAACTGACAAGAAGAGCTTTGGTAGGCTAAACTGGATAAAATCCTCTCATTGGAGGCGGAAGAGATCAGTAATATTCTTTGGTAATATTAGCTCAAATTGCATCTTCAATACTAAAATATAAATGCTCATACTGGATCAAACTTCAGATCCATCTTATCCAGGGCCCTGTCACAGACAGCGATCAATCATGAGTAATAGGGAAGAATTACATGGATGGGTATCATGCAGGGCATTCATGGAAATGAATGGGACTTCCTTTGCAGGAACAAGGCAAAATGTTTTTGTAGAACCCTTTAACATGTAGTTATGTCACTGTTTACCGAAAAGAACAGCTGGTATATCTGAGGAAGTAATGAGGCTATTGGGAATGCTGCTAGAATATTTTAAAGATGTTCTTTAACAATAAATCATATTTCTAAAATTATCAACTTTCAGTGAGTTAAACCCATTGATTTCCTGTTTTGATGATCAGCCAGGCATATTTTCTGGGAAAGAGGTTGTTGATAAAGAGAACGTTTTAATATTCACCTCTTGGTTGAATGAATTTTCATCTTTCAATTTTGATTGAAAAGCAATTTTGTTTTCATACTTTTAAAAACGCATTTAAAATTACAACAGAGGGATATGGAAGAACACATCATAGAGTAATATTTGATGAATAACTATGCACATTATTAAAGTTCTTATTCTACATTAAGACATCAAAATTATTCAACAATTGAGGAAAAAAGTGTCTTGCCTAGTAATTTTTAACATTGTAACACATTATATGAGTCTATTTCTTGTTTACAGCGAACAGAGATCCTTTAGTGAAAATTCTCGGCCCTGAATACGGGACCGTTGAAGGAGAGGATCTGTCCATGTTGCATTTACTTGACAAAGTGAAAAAAGATGATGACCCTGAAACAGAGGTGAAAATGAAAATCAGTCTTCTTCTTCATCAGCTGGATTTGCAACTGCTTAATAGTTCTTTGAAACACATCTCACAGTAAGTGCTTTTCGAATGGGAGTTAAGCATGTCAACAGTGTATTTTTGTGTGTTATTGTTAAATCAGATTGGTTTCAACCCACAACATATGCTTTTGCTGTGACATAAAGAAATTTATTGAAATAACTTTGGTATTCGCTAAGTTATTGAAAAAACATTTTTTCTGTGGATTTTGCTGTAGGTGTGGGTATGCGAGTGTGTGCCCGTGATTGTGGGGCTTTTTATTGCATAGGTTTTGCGTTTTGTTCGCAAATTGAAGTCATTTGTACAAACAACAAAGTTACAGTTAAATATTTTCAAGGAAATGTTTATTTCTTCATGGAAGCATTTTAAGTATTACATTGAGTCTGTTTCTTAGCTATAAGTACTTCATTTAGCTATGGAAGTTCACTAAACGAAGATAAAATTAAGGAAAAAAAAGGAAGATGACCCATTTCCAGATTTTTGCTGCTAATATTAAGACTCAATGTAAAAGAAAAAGATCATGTAATATTCTCTTTTCATTTCTCCAAGTCCATCCTTTTGATGAATACATTTTAGACTGTTTTCTATTGATTTCAGAGAAATAAGGCTAAATCCATCTGCTGTAAATAATGAAGTGAATCTTCTCAAGAATTTCTCTGGGAAAGGAGAAGATACAGTACTGGAATCACTGGAATACACATCAGGTCCCAATCTGATCATATCTCGTGCTTATATGTATTTTCATTAAAGTACTTGACTTCTGTGTGAAATTTGCTAAATTCATTTCAGTAATGAGTTTCCAGCGTTTACTCCTACTTTAAGTTTATAAAGTAAAATAAAAATGTGTTTTCAGATCCGGAATGCTTTCTTCAGCCTTTAGTTATAGAAATAACCTCCAATCCTATGAATTTCTTTCATGGAAGTGGAGGAAGTAAACTGAGTCCCTGATCATGAAAAGCACTAAGCACAGTGTAATTCTTAGATCTGTCTACTCATCACAGAGCTGTGCATGATTAATTCCTAACTGAGCATGAATTCTTAAGAGTAAGGTATTATTTGGGGAACTGTATTTGTATACATGCTATATTAATAAGTGTAAGTATTAAAAATACTTTAAAACTGGATGAAAACACTAATGCTAATTGGTTACAGATTACACGTTCTCTAATGGATGCCGAGCTCCTCCCTGGAGACAAGTGCATGGAGAAATTTGTTATTTAGTCATCAAACCACATGACACTGATCCTTTGTATATCACTTGCAGCACAGCAGGAGTGTTTTTGAATGGAGTAAGTAATAATAAAAGATTCCACGGAGCAATGAATATATTTATGTGCTAAAATGAAAAATCCGTCAGGTTTAGAGTCGCGGTGTTGGGGCTGTAAAACCTGCAGAGTTAGATGGTTGGTACAGAAGGAGAAGACACAGTAATAAATGTATGCTAGTTTTCCCATATGTTTTGAGCTCTTTTCCTGTAAGTTTTATACTAGGAGTGTATTCTGCACTTTTTGTTAGTAGTGTTTGTTTAATCTTTAAATGTGCCCTAACAGTCCTTCAAACTATTCCTGTGTAAAGGTACTGGGAGACTAGATGCTTCTCTAGTGCCTCATTGCTCTTGATCTGAGGTGTAATGTTCTCTAGGCAATTCTGCTTTAGCAGGATTATCTAGTTGGACTAGATGATTTCTAGAGGTCCTTTCCAGCTCTGACTATTCTGTGATTCCATAATATTATTGTGTATGGCTAGTATAGCTTCCTTCTGTCTTCTTGTAGATCAGCATGTCTTTCTCCTTTCAGTGGAAGCTTTTTAGAAATTATTTCTCTCTTCTACTTTTCATTTTGGCTACATCTTTCCTTACAGATATATTTTACTTATGCATAACAGTCCCTTATGTGTGTTAAGCAGTGACCAGAGCTCTTACATTAATTTTGAAGAAAGACTTAGATATGCCAGGCATAACTCCATAAATTGATTTCCTAAGAGTTAAAAATCCAGGGAAAATTTGGCTTAGCACATTTTTGATGGATTAAGCTCATGAAGCTTAGGTTAGTCAGGTCACATTGTTTTCTGATCCTTTTAGACATCTGCCATACTGCACTGGAAGCTCATGTTTACTTGGTTGTTTGCCATAAACCATAAACTCTTTTCAGTGGAACTACACACAATTAACTTATAGTAATTACTTGCAGAATTCCATATAAGATCTTGATTATCTGTTGGGATCCATGGAGATGATCCATGCATCTTTACAAAGCATCTTTGAAGTTTTATGGACTCTGCTGAGCATGAGATTTTGTATCAGATACAGATTACCTCTGTGCTCTTTAGTACTACTTTATGGTGCAGATTAAATTAGCTGTGTGAGGCAATACTAATCATGATTCCAAATTCTTTTTTTAAGGGTCTGCTAAAGGGTAAAGATGACATTGACTATGAAAGAAAAAGCGATGTGTATAAAGACATTGTTACATTTTTGAGGGAGACATCACCTAAATTTGTAGAAAATATGGCTAAACAGGTATGCATTTACTGATACTGGTGTATATTTGTAGAAACGTACATTGTACATTGGTAAGAATTGCATTATAAACCTGACTGAATGTTTGTGCTCTTTATCAAAGAGGAATCTGTAAACAGCAAATACATTATTTCATATATCGTTCTATCATACTTCATTATGTGGTTTGATCCAATGTGGGAGGTCAGCTTCTAATTTTACATAAAAAGTTTTGCTCATCCTCTGGTGTTATTCTTTATGGAGCACTGGAAATGCTAAAGCAGGGAAGTATGATATCCTTATGGAAAAGGTCAGCTTTCTATAACAACATTTTGCTGTGAACAAAACCACTTAAATTTTTATCTTTGTTCTTTGTAATCCAAATAGATACAATAGCCCAACTTCTTTACGAGAACTGCCTGATTTAACTATCAGAGCTGAGAGTTAAGCATCCAGCTTAAACACTATGTGTTGCTTCATCCACTGTAAAACGATAGTGTTTTGGCTTTTACTTAGAGCTCTGTGTTAGCTAGAATCACAAGTGCCACTCCACTTTGAACTGTTCTGTCATTCCTGATAAAACCTCTTTTTTCAGATTTCTAGTGTGGTTATAACAAATTAATAACTTGGTGGTAAAATACATTACAAGCTAAAACCTGTCAAAAGATTTATTATGATTTCTTATGTGCAGTTTTAATTATTGCAAGAAGGAAATAATTAACGTGGGAATTTTCTTGTCCTTTAGTTCTGATTTTCTGGGACATAGGGCTGATGTAGGGGTTTTGTTTCAGGGTTTTTTTTCCCCTGAGATACATATATTTGACAGTTCTGAAAGAACAGAGTATTTCAAATTGTACACATAAATACAGCAGCTTTTATGAACACTAATGGAATTAAATTTGTAAGCTGTTTTGTTTGAAAGTGCAATAAGTTCCAAAATGTGTTTTATTTATCCCATAGTTGTGGTTTTTTTAATGTTATATCTACATACTGGTTTACTTTTCATAAATGTGACAAAAAGCCATACTCATGTTTTAGACATAATTACTGGTTTAATATCTTTTCAAAGTGATTTGGCTTCATTTGATGGTCATGAAAGGTAAAATATGGTAATATTTTAATAACTGCTTACAGTTCTATTCCTAAATGTTAATATAGATTAACATTAATATCAATTATAGAGATAATATACCTTTCCTTACTGGTTTTCTGCTCTTACAAAGGTAGTGTAGCTATTCAAGGAATGTGAACACTTATTAAATAAGAGCAAATAAATGGAATTTATCCTATTTTCCTTCAATTGTTACATAAATCGCTTGGTATTCCCTATGTAAGTAAGTTTATGCTGAAGAGTATGTTATCCCATTTTAATGGTTAAGGAATATCATACCACATTGCCTTGCTGAGGACTAGAATTTAGAAAAGTTGACATTGTAGAGCTGCAGAATATATGCATTTGAGGGAAAATCTCTGCTTTAGAACTCTGAAAAGCAGAGAAAAGCTGTATTTCCAAGGTTGCCTACATGAAATTAATTATAACTGGAAATAGTTTTTATTTATTTTCTGAGGAGATGAGAGCTTCAAAAAGCTCATTACTTACACATGTAATGCAAACCCAATTAACTTTTATAATATATTCTTGGCCTTGTTTAAGCTAACATTTAGAATTGCTTTGTTGGCATATAGTGCTGTAGGAAACATGTTTTTTTAACATGTGCTTAGCTGATCAAGCTACAGCATCGATTTGTCTAGTTTATCATGGGTTAAATTGTCTTGTCTAGAATTTGTTTTCAGAATGAGAGAATGAGCATGGATTAGTTTATGGTTAGCCAGTTGGGTCAGCAAGCCTGGAACAGCCGATTCACATCAGGGACTAGTCAAAACCAGACCCTACTGTGACAGTCTCCTTAAAACTGCCTTTAATCAGATACGTAAAGGATTGTCTTCACCTATCTGGTAGTGACAGCTGCAATAATAATAGTAAGTAATGATTGTATGCTGTCTTTCCTGTAAAAATTGAATACGTTCCAATAGAGAATAAGAGTTGACAAGAGTCCTTTCTGTTCTGGCTATTTTTGATCAGCCATGGTGCTAGGCACAGACAGCTGAAGGATTGGTAGGTGCCACTCATCTCCGTTTTTGTATGTGATTGGTTCAACAGTGGTTTGTCCTGAAATACAGACGATGAATAAAATGAAATGGAATGTGTTTGTATTCTAAACTATGTCAAATTAAATTACTTGGAACTGAAGTCTAGCAGTTTATCATAGCCTATTTTCAGGTTTACGTTCATTATTTTTTGTGGGAATTTTTTGCAAATCCTTTATGCAAGGAAATAGCTTTTATATAAATGATCCATTGAAAACAGAAGGACTGGCTTCACAATTTTAGATCTTAACACTCATTTGGAAGTAGGTCATATAAAAGTGTTTGTGTCAGAAATTAATTAACATATTAGAAATTAAACAACACCCAACATTCAAGTATGTTCAGGAAGATCCAAATTTAGCTAGTTCATTTTCTTAAAACACTATTTTGCACACAGTAGCAGCTACTTTCTAGATTAATGTTTCAATCTTTCATTCTTTTGAAGGCTATCTGTTTTTATTCTTAATACATATGGTTTTTAAGCACAGCATCCTGAATTGTGCTTTTATCATACTGGCTTAGTATGCATCATTTATATGTGAATATGACTGACAAACCATGTCTTCTTTTATTAGGAATATAGTTTTCTTAAAGAACCAACTCATGAGAAGAATTATCAGCGTATGGAAGTAGTTGATGCTCAAGTCTCTGTCCAGTCTCAGAACCCTCGTGAAACCCTTACAGAAAAGAATGTCTGTGAGAAAGTGAAAAGTTCTGCGGTGAGGAGGCGATCCATTGACAAGAAGAAATTAGAACCATCTGTGAAATGGAAGAATACTGGGCTTTCTTCTTCCCACAGATAAGTAGTTATCTTTGTAATTGAATTTTCCTATAGAACTCTATAAGCTCTGCTAATGATTGGACTGCATGCACAAACATTTGCATTATTAGAATCACTGAATCATGGAATTGTCTAAGTTGGAAGGGACCCTTAAGATTATCTAGTCCAACCATCAACCTAACTCTAATAAAAAAACGTCACTATACCCTGTCACTAAGCATTACGTCTGCTGGTCTTTTAAATACCTCCAGGGATGGCGACACAACCACCTCCTTGGTCAGCCCATTCCAATGCTTAAAAACCCTTTCAGTGTAAAAAAGAATTCCTAATATCTTATCTGAACCCTCCCTGGCACAGCTTCAGGCCATTTCCTGTTGTCCTATCACTTGTGATTTGGGAGAAGAGATCAACCCCTGCCTCTCCACAGTGTCAGTCCAGGTAATTGTACAGAGAGATAAGGTCTCCCCTCAGCCTCCTTTTCTCTAGGCTAAACAACCCCAGCTCCCTCAGTCTCTCCTCATAAGACATACTCTCTAGACCCCTCACCAGCTTTGTTGCCCTTCTCTGTACCCACTCCAGCACCTCAATGTCTTTTTTGTTGTAAGGGGCCCACAGCTACTCAGTACTTGAGGTTGGGCCTCACCAGTGTCGAGTAGAGGGAGGTGATCACCTCCCGAGTCTTACTTACCACATTGTTCCTGAAACAGGCCAGGATGCTTGTGGCCTTCTTGGCTACCTTGGCACAATGTTGGCTCATGTTCAGCTGACAGTTAACCAAGACCCCCAAGTCCTTTTCTGCCAGGCAGCTCTCCAGCCACTCTTCCCCAAGCCTGTTGCAGATCAGAACTTAGTTCTGATTTCATGTTTCCTGATTTTGTGTTAGTGGAGAAAGAATATCTGAAGAAAAGACTTAGATTGTCATCCTACAGAAAAAACAGTGTCTTTTCAAGTCTGCCAATTTTGACTTGTTGCAAAAAACATTTCAAGATATTTTGGATGTGACCTACAGTGATCACTTCAAAAAATGTGGTTTTCCAAATACAAGAACTTACAATTTTTAACAGGCATTGTTAGAGTCGAGATGTAGTGAAATTACCTTTAATGAGTTGAGTAGTTACTTAACTGATTAAAGTTGAGTAACAGTAGTACTACTCAATTAATGTATAGTATTCTCTTGTATTGTTATGATTGTATTTGTGATCTTGTATTGTTGGGGAGGGACTATCAGGGAATGTATCAAGACAAGGGGTGATGGTTTTAAACTGAAAGAGGGGAGATTTAGTCTAGATATCAGAAAGAAATTCTTTACTGTGAGGGTGTTGAGGCACTGGAACAGGTTGCCCAGGGAAGTTGTGGATGCCCCATCCCTGGAATTGTTCAAGACCAGGCTAGATGGGGTTTGAGCAACCTGGTCTAGTGGGAGGTGTCCCTGGTTGTGGCAGGGAGGTTGGAATTCCATGGTCCTTAATATCCCTTCCAACTCTAACCCTTCTGTGATTCTATGGTTCTATGACTGTGGTAGTATGATCAGTCCTGCACTGAAAGGACATTTTTTTTCCACAACATTATAAATTAAGGGCAAAAAAGCACTAGAGATTGCACCCATCTAGGCCTAGAAGTCTTCTTGGAATATGAGGAAAGCAAAATATATTGTATGCAGCATGATTAAAACTATGGAGCAGCTTAGTGTATGGAAGTACTAGGCAGACCAGAATTATTCTGCTTGGAAAAAAGATGACTGGGAGGCAACAAGACAGATACAAAAAGTCATGACTGGAGATGGTAAATAGGGAACAGACAGTCGCAGTCTCTGTGACTGGGCATCAAATGAAAATGAGCCAGTGACAGCAGTTCAGAAGAAAGGGAGAGACTTCTTCATGCTATATGGCTAAGATCTAAAATTCTTAGCCACAGGATGGCAGAGGCCATATGTTTATGTGGGTTCAAAATATCTGCAACCAGACAGATACATGGAAGAAAAACCCATCCAAAACTGCTAATGCAGGGATGATTAGGAGGTCCCTGAATCACAGCTTGCTGAAGAGTATTCTGGAAAAAGTAATTTCTGTATTCATCTGCTGATGCCTAGATAGCTGCTATCGATCATGGTTGGAGAAGGTATCCTAGGACAAATGGACCTGTGGTGTGTCTGCATATACTCATTCTTTGTTCTTGTATCATATACATAATTTTTCTGTTATTCTATTTTATTGAAGCAAAATCAGTCACTTAAGACACATGATACTTTCTCTTTAGTAAGTTTACTATATAGGTTCATAAGCTCATATGTACTGATGTAATATATGTCCAACATAGCTTTTTGGTTCTATGTAGATATAAATAATAATTTTTTTTTTAATGAAAACAAATATTTTAGTGACAATGCTGCCAAAAAAGATACTGAGGAAGAAGGGAGAAGGAATACTGTATCTCGGAAAGTAAAAAAGAAAGCCATTGGAGTTTCTTCTGAATCCGTTAAAACACAACAATCTTCAAAATGGTATGGGTTACTTATTTTTCTACCTTCAATTTTTTTAATTTTCCCTATCTGCAATAATTATTACCATCCTTAGTATTTGGCAATGTCAGTTACATTTTTCTAATTCTGTTGTTAGGCAGTGTTGTCATACCTGTTTAAAATGTGCTTGTTCATATCAGTTTATAGCTGTTTAAAATGGGTGATACTGTTAATTTATTTTTAGTAAAACATCAGGCAGGTTTGAAGACGTTAGTGAAAGTTCCTCAGGGACTGAGGAAGATGAAGAACAGCCTGTACGTCGTCAGGAAGGAAGCACTGATTTGCCATCAGAATACTGGGGAATTCAGAAACTTGCAAAATATTTAAAGGTAAATAAGGAGTGTTGATAAATGGTATTTGAAAAAAGCACTACTCGTAACCCTCTATGTCTAAGGACACCAGACCAGCTCCTCAATCTTTCTGCCTTCCATATATTTTAGAATAGCCTTGCTATGTAGTAGGTTCATATCCTGGAACTGTGAACTTTCCTATCACACACCTGTTTCTCCTGCTTTTTTTTTTTTGTTTTTAAATCTGGTATTTTGGGTTTATATATAGCCTTAGATTAAACCATCTGTTCAGTGTTATTTAAAACTTAAGATGGTATAATTTCATTATTAATTATTTGGTTTCTGGTTTGCTCTTTGGGTGAAACTTTCCAAGATATTTCTTTATATGAATAGTAACTTTCAAGAGTTTTTATTAAAACTGAATGTTTGCCTGAAGTCTTTCATCAACTATGATTAATACATGACTGAGCTAATTCTAACATGGCCTTGTGTCTGGATAGGTGCTGTTAGTGGACAAGAAAATGTATGCTAAACAGGCATCCTCTAAAACAGCAAAAAAGGTTTTTACACAGACTTGTTGAAAATCTTTTGGAACCTATAAATATAGTTGTTTATATAGATGTATTCTGTCTATGTCTGAAACACAAAAAAAACCCAACAACCCTCTACTATTCTGGAAAACTCTAAAACTAATTATGCTTTTCCCTCAGGAGAAATTCCTTGACAAGTTTGTACTGGAATTTATGTAATGTAAGTTACTAATAAAAAGCACTGGTTTATTTGGTTTTTTGAATGCAGCTACAGCATATACACATCCAACCAATAAAATGATGGTGCTAGCGTTTGGTGCAGCAGAAATACTTGGGAGGAATAAGAAAGCTTTGGCTCCTTCCAATGGTCCCTTGAGACTATAGAAGAGTAACTTAGTCTTTGAAGCAGTTTTCAGTGCACTCGCACTCTTTGTTGTCAGTTCATGTATGCGGGACCAGTGCTACTGGTTGTAGCCACAGAGACACAGAAAAGCAGGGATAATACAAGCCTCTCTGCAGTTCTCTTTGCCTTATATTTTCTAGGTTGGACTTCTATATTCGTGTCATTTTGGCTATGCTAAAGTAACCTTTGCAAGTGACATTCAGCATGTAACTTGCTCAGCTGTCAGCTAATGCTAAGCACACTAGATATACATTTTGCATGATACATTTTTTTCTATTTGAATAGAATTCCAGTTTAAGGTGTTGCTTTCAAACAGCTCAGTCTACTAATTGCTTGCTTCTGTCTGTCTTATGGACCACCTCTGTGTACTTTACTGAGAGCTCAGAGAAGTAAATTTTTAGTAAAAACCCAGGGTTCTCCTGGAGAGGATACTTGAAATTCATTACTGCTGACGAACTCCCAGGAATCTTTTCATTGGCCTGTCTATGGACCACCCTCTTTACTGGCAAGGCTCTTCCCTCTTGGTTACATAAATCTCAGCCTCCCTTTCCTCTCTTGATCCTTCATTTAGTCATGTTTAGATTTTACTATTGGACTTGATTGAATAATGAGGAATATGTACACTTGCACGGAACCATTCTAAATGAAGGGTGAAAACAGCAAGCAGGAAAAAATATTTCTCATGCTTCTTTGTGTTAGAAATGAATGTATTTTGTTCCTGTTGTCAGCAAGCAAAATCACTTAATGGCTTAGAACTAGAAAAAGAAAAGAGAACATTTCTGATCGAATTGTGAGTACCTGTTAAGTGTTTATAATGCAAAATTTCATCATATGAAGAAGTTTTGCTATGAAAATTCAAATGTATGCTTGTTTATATATTCATGTGCACCCAAGCCTTCCTATAGTTCTTTAAATTAGAAAGAAATTAAACAAAGTACTTGAAGATATACTTAAAATAGTTCTCTGTTGATTCTTAGCTACGTAAAGCAAGAAATCCCTAGTGTCAGATAAAGCTGAAAAGAGATGCCTCAGTGCCGTACCACAGACACTGGTTGAAATTTTTATTGATGGAGTGCTACTTTAGCTTGCACATGGAATTCATTTTAATTCAAGTATAAATAGTGCACTTCTGGCCAGACTTAGGAGATTTTTTGGCATTCTTGTTGTTCATATAGGCAAGTGTTCATGACACATGCAACAGAAGAGAAAATAAATTTATGACTGCAATATTTAAGTATCTACAAGCAAATTTATATAGAAGCACAAATTTCAGAGGGCTTGTGTGTCTTCAAAGGTAGCACACATTGTACATCTTAGAAGTTTAATAAAATGCCTTAAATAACAGAAGCTTTAGATATCAAGTTAGAAAATATCATAATTTGTAGGTGCAACCATTTTCGAATAGCTGCTAAAGTAAATGTGAATCACAGTTCAGCAAGACTCTATAAAAGATCAATTTGCAAACACAAACCTTCCATAAAACCTTAAAGATACCTAGCTTTTATACCAATTTAGATTGTCAATTAAACTTTAGAAGGCAGTTGCTTCCTGCATAAAGCAAACTTGCCAGATCCTGTGAATTGTACCTGCAGACTGTTTTGTATACCTCTTCATGGAGAGAAAATTCCAGTGCAGGAGAAATTCCCTTTTGACTTTTTGCCCTTCTCTATTCCCCCTCCTTTCTGGGAAAGGGTGGCCATGTTGGAAACACTCCACTGGGAAGCAGCTGCTTCTGTGGTCTGGCTCCTTGTCCTACCTTCAAGCTTCCCAGGGCTGTGAAACAGAAGACAGAGCATGCGTGCTCTTGCTATGTCTCCCCTTCAACTTAGGAACAGGCAGCAAAGACGAATCAGTGAGCTTAGTGATGGTATTGTTAGGTATCTTTTGGGGCTAAAGTAGATGAAATGGGAATGAAGAGCTCTGTTGTTATTTTAACAATGCAATTCACTCAGTAGAGACTCCTTCAGATTTTGTGTTATTTATTAAAGTAATGCTTCTGAAGTATTAGATTTCTAGGGGAAGGACCATATTTTACATTTGAAAAACTTTAGGAATAGGGTGGAGAGGTCACATTTTACAGTGATCTTTTTACCCGAAATGGGGAGCATCAGGTGGAAATGCAGAATCTCTACAGCAGAGCTGGGGCTGTTTACTGAAAAAAAAAAGTGTGAAAAAGAGGGGATAGCTGGACACAATGCTTTGTGCTGCTGTTGGGCACCGATTATTGCCAGTTTTAAGATAAAATTGATATGTGGAGAGATTAATTTGGGCTAGTGATTGTGTCAGAAATAACTCCAATCTACAGAATAGTCTTTAATCCCTTAAATCCTTGTGTTGCTCAGTTTTAGTTCCCTGTAAGGGTTTGATTTAGATGTAGACCCATGCCAGGGTGAGCTCTGGATAGAGTTCTGCAGAACCATGTCAGTAACAGAATTCTTACTCGGTTTCTTACCTGGAAAGTCATTCTACTTTTGGCTATATTTCAAGAGTACACTAGTGAAACCAGTCACATCTCACAATCCCATTGTCTGGGCAAGGAAAACGTTGAAAGAACTGTGGGACACACTGGGTGTATTCAGGTCTGCTCCACAGCTGCATTTTGGCAAGACCTTTGGAAGAGTGTTGCGTTCAAGCTGGCAGAAAGTCCCTCTATGTTTGGCTTGTATTACATAAAGATGGCAAATAGACCAGGGAGGCAGGAATGTAAAAGAATATTTCTTCTGCCCTTTGCTCTTCCCTTTTCTTTCTCTTCATCTCCCTCTAAAAGTCATCACTAGTTTCTTAGCAATGGGGTCAAGGAAACGGAAGTCTTAAGAGAGCAGAGATACAGATTTGGTTCTTACAGTGCAAGTGTTGCAATGGGTGTTGGCTGGGCAAGATCTACTGCCATCATTTCTGCTTCCCCTTTGTAGTGCTGAGCCAGGAGGAAGTAGCATGGCTGCTGCACCACAGGCAAAGTTTATTTCCTCTTCTTGGGAAGCTCAAGTTCATCAGTTAGGGAAAGTCAGCTATGTATTGGCTTCTGGGAAGGAATAGTGGATCTCCAGCTGACCTCTTTGTACATGGAGAACACTAGTATTCTTGGGGAAGAAAGGTACAGATTAAAAACGAAGAAAGTCAAGATGCAGGGAGGCTCTGCCAGGAGTTAAGATGCAGAATCTGAAGTTAGAGCTTCGTGTAATACTATTGATAAGCAGTATGGGATAGTTTTATTCCCCAGGAAATGACAGGGAGACATCTGGAGGTTGGAATTTAGGGGCTTGAGGCAAACCAAGGTGTGGGAAATCCATGTATGCATGAAAGGTAGGAACGTGAACAAGGAAGGTCCAAACTAGTACAGAAACAGGGAGCCTGCTTTGAAATGTTTGAGGACCATATCTTAAATGACAGTTGCATGTGTGAGCGGAGTTCTTTTCTACTTTATAAGCAAGGTTTGCAATGTGACATTTGTCTCTTTGCAGGCAAAGGAGGAGGCAGTCAAAATGCACACTTCCCTACTATAAAGTAGGTAACAGTTTATCTCTAGGATGAGACTTGCCATAAAATTTTGCACTAGGAAGCATCCAGCCTTTTAAAATAAAGTATTCTTTTCTTCTGCAAATTAAAATTGTGTAGCAGTCTCAACCCTCCTGTGGTTTAACAGGTGGTATATACAGCCACTCATTCATATGAACCAATTATCAATTCAGGGCACTTGGGAAGACATTGATATGGCTTATAGATTTTTCTCCAAATTTGTGTGAAAGAGAGGATAGACAGTATTTTTTAACTGTGTAATGGAGAACTATAACTTCTTTCTGAAGTTATAATGGTATTGGAAATCTTCTAAATTATTATGATTACACTAGTACTCATAAAAATGTAAATCTGCTTCATAAATGACACATTAAGAAATTGATGTATTTTGAGATTAGCAGAAAAGTTACTCTGTTTTATTCTAAAATGCAGGATCTCAAAAGAGACAAACATATTAGCCTAAGGAATAAAATGGTTCTTTTATTACTAATTCATGCAAAGTGAAATTACAAAAAAAAAGTTATTTTAAATTTAGTGAGACAAGAAAAAATAGTATTAGTTTTAGAGTGTACCCATTGAAGTACCAGTTGTTTGTTTACTCATTTTACATATTGTATTACTGCTCAAAAGTTTTGAGGTAGTTACAGAAAATGTCTAAAATATCTGGTGTCTGTCAATATCCCTGAACAACAAACTGCTCAGAGAACTGCAGATACAAATTCTGAGGAACTGCCTCTCAGGTTCTTGACCATTTCCATTTTCCCAGGAAGAATTACTAATGAGTAGAACTTTATCACTATAATTAGATGCTTAGATGAATAACACAGAACTTATTAATTTGCTGAGATATGTAACAAATGATTTTGTGTGCAAAATTATCAAAGAAATTTATCTGCAATCTTGAGATCTGACTCTAGATGTGGAATAGAAGCAAATATTAGAATCTAATACCAGGAGCAAGGGTATCTAATCTGTGTAGGAAAAATATTGCATGTTATATTATTTTTTTCCACAATCTGCAGATAAGTTAATTGTTTTTTCTTTATAATATCACATTAGCAAGCCTTGCATGAGATTGCATTTTAGCTATTAAGTACAAAATAAGCACATGTAAGATCATATAAAGTCTTTTCATATATAAAATGATTTTGCCACCATGTTTTCAGAACTGCTGAAGTTTGCAGGTAATTTAGCTAGCCTTATTTGTAGCGTTTAGCTTTTCCCTCATGGAAGTATATGCCAGGCTAATATGAAGGAGTTTAGTCAACTGAACTGAAAGATCAAGATGAAAAGTAAATTTTGCCATAGTTTGCCTGAGTGGTAGACTGTTATTTTCTGGAAAATACCAAAAGTATGAGACGTAATCACGTGCCACCTGCTAGTGTTTCTAGGCACATGTTTGGCTAACCTGCCGGCCTTGGCAAGTAATCTCCTCATATCATTCTGTTCTCCACTGTTCATGAACATCTCTTGTTCCCATCTTCCAGTATTAGCCAAGACTTTTTTTTAAACTTCAGTCAAGAATGTGATTACTGAAATAAAAGGGGATAAAAATATGGAAAAACTGCATTTTGTACTTAATCTATATATTTTTTAACAACCTAGCCAGTGCTGATCATGAAAAATAAATCTTTTAATGATAAATTTACTGGGTAGGAAATATTGGCAAATGGTGAACTTGCAAATTATTATTATTATAATTGGCAAATCTGAAGCACTTGCATAGCTCTCTCCTCAAAATACTGCACAAACAATCCTTCCTCCTCACTAGAGACATATAAAATTCGTAACAGCCCGTTGATTTTTTACCATTAACACCAACGCTGATGAATTTCTGTGATTGGAGGTTTAGTTAATGTACTGAGGGTCACCCATTCTGAAGAGTTTCATAGCTGATTAGATCATTTTGCCAAAAAAAACTGCAACGAAAAGAAAAAGTGGAATTCAGCAAAAAAATGTGAAAGAAGAGATGATATGTCAAAAATTAAGAGCTGAAGGGAAGAAAAGAGTGTGAAATAACTATGTTTGATTCTCATCTTTCTGCAGGATTGTATTTTATTGTAAAAGCAGGCAATGAAATAAATGAGCTACAGTTTGGACACTGTAACTACTGTACCTCTAAAATATCTGTAAATTGGCATAGCTGTCTCCACCTGATATACACCTTTATAATCATGAGATAATCAAGTTTTGGCTTTACTAAAGAATTAGAACATGATTGTGTCTGACATGTACCAAGAGTTTTAAGAAGTGAGAACAGCATTATTAATTGGTTTTAAGGGTTCCACATTGCATCAAGGCTCAATTTAATCAGAGCTACTATACACACAGTTATTTCACGAGCCTGTGCTTCAGCCATATCTTCATCTGTATTTTTTTTCCATGATCTTGTTAAGCTCAATTTTTAAGTTTGTTTTATTTCTCCAAAGAACATTTTTCTCTTAGTTTTTCATAAACTATTGGTATTTTCTTTTTCTTGCAAAATCTAGTTTGACTGGTTTCGAATCACAGTCTTTTCTGCCTGCTCAGTGGTTCTGAAACTTCAGCAGTGTGCTAGCTCTCCGTTTGTCTATATAGGCACAGGTCCTTCCTAGTTCAGCCTCATGAAATTTTCTCCACAGATTCACTTCCAC
Source organism: Jacana jacana (assembly GCA_013400555.1). Lineage (NCBI taxonomy): Eukaryota > Metazoa > Chordata > Aves > Charadriiformes > Jacanidae > Jacana > Jacana jacana. The sequence continues at coordinate 20,004 of VZTM01029343.1, read as the reverse complement.
TGGTTTCCCAAATGAGTTGGAGCCATAAAAATAAAATAGCTGTAATAACATTAAAGCTTTTAGTCTTTGTGTGAGCCAAGTGCTAGGCAAAATCAAAATTGCTTAGGCAGGTCTGACCTGTCACACAAGGTCAGTAGTACATCTGTATTCTGGGCAGCAGATGTCAGAGCTCCAGGGCTGTACTCAGGATTTACAAGTATCAATGTTAAATGAAAAAACAGTAGTGCTGTTTGTCTAGGGTTATTTTTTATTTTTAAATTTGATCCTAGACCCTCTTCTTTTCCTCATTCAGTCCTCGTTTTCTGCTAATTTCTGCATGTTTGTTTTTTTTTTTAATATAAGCTTTATTTTCAACAGATGAAGTGGCCAAAGGAAAGGGAGGGGGTTGTATCCTTGTTTTAGTGCCAAGATGTAAAAGGCAATACCTAGATTGGGATTCATCTCACCTAGCTCTAAATGCAAACAGGGTAGGTGGTGGTAGCTGAGCTGGGCATTCATGGCTGCCTTTATGATCGGTGGAAAAAATAGGCACTTTTAGGATATTTTAAGCATCTAATTCAGAGTGAGATGGATCATGTTATCTACTTCATTATCTCAATTAATTGAGATTAATTATTGACTTAATCTCAATTAACAGGAACATAAGGTGGCTATAGATGACTCAATCTTAATTATCAGGAATGTGGATTGGCTGTAGATAAGTCCATTAGAAATCATCAGTGAGTGTAATGTGAAGTAATCTTGAAAGGCCTACTCTTAATCCAGATGCTTTATGGAAATAGGGGTTTGCATGCTTCTGGCCTTTTTCCCTTGGAGTACTTTGTAAAAATCAGCCTTTTGGAAATGACCTTAGAAACTGTCAGTCAGTTAATGGGAGAGTTAATTGATGGACGTCTGCTAGATATCTATGCTCTAATTTTGGCCAAGCCAGCTTGGTGTCTGTGCTTGAGATTTGTTTTCATAGACAATAAGCATGTGATTGGCATCCCATAGTTTTGTCTTGCTTCTAGTTCTTTAGAAGGGTTTTGGTAGAACAAACCTACTGGCTTGGACTGCAAAGTATCCTCATGGTTTTCAGGGCAGTTCTTCTGACACGTTGGTCAACAAAGAAAGAGTCTATCTGGATTCTGGAGAGAAGCATGAGTGATGAGAGCTAGCTGTCCAAAAAAAGAGCAACCTGTGGAGATTTTTTGGCATCTAAGACTGACGTCTTAGCAATCAGAACAACAAAGTTAAAAAATCCTATAATTTCTACATGGATGCAAAGGACCTTATCTGCCTTCTGGTCACTAAAGTATACATGTGTCCTTGCTTTGAGGAATCACATGAATCCAAATTACTCACTGTTCTATGAGAAATGACATTTTTGTTCTCTTTACCCAAGGATCACTTTTCAGTTTATATCTTGGCCTTCTGAGTTACTTTAGTCTATATTAGCCCAACTAGCTCTTCTCACCCATCTGTACTGGCACATAATACATCTGAGAGCTTGTTGGCTTGTTTTTCTTGCAAAACAAATTTTGACATATTCAGCAGTTTTCATGAAAGAACATTTTGTCTTTGTTGGTGTCTTTTAGGAGGAAGATTTCTTAGGTAGCATGAAAGGCATCTTTATGGGATGGAAGGGAACTGGGAGACAAGCTTAGGTCAGGGGCACCATAAGCCCTGGTCTTACACTGCTCGTGTCAGAGGGACGTTTTAAAGGCCATTGGAGGATTACTGTAGGCTAAGATTGTCTAAAGGGCTTGCAATTCATGTGCCATCACATATGGCTTCAGCCAGAGACCAAAGGCTGAAAGGGGAGGAAAGAAAGTGGATAAAGACTAACATCAGGTGGATGCCTATATAAGAAAGTGTTTGCAGATGATGGGGCCGAAATACTTAGATTTAAAGAGATAGCCCAGTTGTGACAGGACAGTATAGGACTGCAGGAGTTTTTGATTGATTAAAGTTAGTCCTGAATGGGATCACCTGATTCCTGGTGAATTTGATAAAAGGACTCTTTGCTGACCTTGCTAAGGTTTCCAAGTCTGCAGCCAGCCTTTTGCAGGACACAGAGTATCCAGGCACTTGTATGAAATCAATTATCTCAGGATGAAATGTCTGAACTTTCTAGCCAGCTTGCAAGAGTTGAAGGCTTCCTCTTACCAGCAGTACAGGTATACTATCAGTACTGATGTCTTCTATCCCTAAAGGCACAAATGCTGAAGGTTTGGGTGCGGTGCATACGCTCATTGTATCCTATCTTAGTGTCTGTTATGATCCTCCAGGCTCTGGGTTATTACAAAGAGGCTAGTATTTTTATATACGTAGTTACTATCCCTTTAAAGCAGGCAGCAACATGGAACGAGTGTCTTCTTTAACCTCATAGCTGAAGATGTTTTGTCAAGCAGTGAGTGGTATTGGCCATGTTTCTGATGCTCATCAGGGAGGCAGAATACACGTGTGAGGAGGTGGCACCCTACTGTTACAGTTACTGTGGCAGTGGAGTTCCCACCCCGAGATGCCAGATGAGCTGCTGAACTCGTATACAGCTACCAAGTGTACTACAGGTGGCTGGTGGTAACTAAAACCTAAGCTGCAGCTTAGGTTAGAATTATCCTAGTGCTCACATATGCTCTTGAACGATGATATTTTGCAGCAACAGTAGTTTCTGATGGATCAATTAGATTAAATCCCAAGTTAACATCTGTTGCAACGATCTGATCTAGAAATCACAATGGGATTGTGGGATTGTTTTCCACATTACAATTTTTTTCTCCCCAATGTCCAGATGCAACTGGGGAACAAATACACTCCCACACTGAAAACCTCACAAATGAGGTGAAGATGAACTTGCACTGTTAAGATATTATACATTACCTTGGCCAGGTTTTCTGTGGGTTCGGGGTCAGCATTTCATGTCTCTCCAAATCTGAGGTTTGAGATTACTGGGAAAAACATTCTAACATTCCTAGCCCAGTGAACTGAAAGTTCATGTGTTTGCACATGAACTACATTGACTCTTACCTCCTGTGTAGTAGAATCCAATTACTATGAATCAGAAAAGGAATGCTAACAGACTGGGTGCATGTCTTGGGAGGGTTTTTAAGAGGGAGTCAACAGTTGCCTGACGAAACCTTCTGCTTCACTCCGAAAATAACAGGCTTATTCTTTTATTTGGAAACTAATTTCTTTTCAACTTCATAAAGCATGGTGACAATCTGAACTCACTGTGTATGGGTCATGACGTGTAAGTCACTTTTGCCACTGTGAAGTATCAGCGTCAAGGTATTAATCTGCACCTAAACCTGTGCAAATTCTGTGCACGGTTTTAGTCCAAAGTGAATGTTTTGGATTTTGTGATGCCTGTGAGTTTCCACTAGCTTTAGTTATATTAAGCAGTATGGTTTACATACTGCCAGGCTGTAGCCAGAGAACGCCAGGAGATTCAGGAAATGGGACAGGGAATTATTCCATAGCTCAGTTATACTTGTCCATAACTCATCTCTTAACAAGTTGCAGCTTGTATGTTTTATAAACTAAAATGAAAAAATGGAATTAGGACTTAAACCAAAACAAAACTGAATGTTTAGAGGTTCACTACCTCAAAAAAATTGCCTTGCTGAACCATATTATATGTATTATACTGCAATACTCAGTCTTTTGTTAAGCTTCATCAATGTATATTTAAATTTTTAAGTATTTTCCAGCAGAGAATTACAAAATAGTCTGTGATTTGAGAGAGTGAAGTTCAAAAGAATATCAAAAAGTCACAAAGTAGTAAATTAATTGTTTTATACTTTACTACTTATTTTGCCTTTCTTGTTTAATGAAAATGGCAATATTTAAATAATGATTTGGGCTGGGATTCCACTTAACCAATATTCGTGTTCTGGGAGTTTTTTCATTCTGTTAATGAATTTTAAATAATTTCTAGTAACAATAAATATAATTTTACCTACTTTCTTTTGGATATTACATAAAACTGTTTTGTTTGTTCAGTATTTTCTAAAAATGTGTTGATATTTTTGTTCACATATATTATAATTGCCATTCAGATTATATATACTTATAATCAAAAGTGGGGTATTATACATAAGAATGATAAAAGTGCTCACAAAGAGCAATTTTTGCAGATGACACTAAGTTGGGTGGGAGTGTTGATCTGCTTGAGGCCAGGATGCTCTACAGAGGGACTTGGATAGACTGGATTGATGGGCCAATGTTAATGGCGTGGCCTTCAACGAGGCCAAGTGCCAGGTCCTGCACTTGGGCCACAACAACCCCATGCATCGCTACAGGCTTGGGGCAGTGTGGCTGGAGAGCTGCCTGGCAGAAAAGGACCTGGGGGTGCTGGTCGACAGGCGGCTGAACATGAGCCAGCAGTGTGCCCAGGTGGCCAAGAAGGCCAATGGCATCCTGGCTTGCATAAAGAATAGTGTGACCAGCAGAAGTAGGGAGGTGATTGTCCCCCTGTACTCAGCACTGGTGAGGCCACACCTTGAGTCTTGTGTCCAGTTCTGGGCACCTCAACACAAGAGAGATATCGAGGTGCTGGAGCGAGTACAGAGGAGGGCAACGAAGCTGGTGAGAGGCCTGGAGAATAAGGCTTATGAGGATCGATTGAGGGAGTTGGGATTGTTTAGTTTGAGGAAGAGGAGGCTGAGGGGAGACCTCATCCCTCTCTACAACTGCTTGAAAGGGCATTGCAGAGAGGTTGGTGCTGGTCTCTTCTCACGGGCAATGAGCGATAGAAGGAGAGGGAATGGCTGCAAGCTGCAGCAGGGTAGGGTTAGGCTGGACATTAGGAAAGAATTCTTCACAGAGAGAGTGGTCAGTCAGTGGAATGGGCTGCCCAGGGAGGTGGTGGAGTCACCATCCCTGACTGTGTTTAAGAGTAGATTGGATGTGGTGTTGAGGGATCTGGTGTAGGGGAGAACTTGTAGAGTAGGGCTGATGGTTGGACCCAGGGGTCTCTTCCAACCTAAATGATTCTATGAATTTTCTTTCCTGTAATTCAGTCATGGGCATACTATCATAGACATGTAAGACTAAGATACCTATCCAAGACTGAAGCAGAGGAACTTTTATATCTGTCTTTGTATTAATTAGGAAGGGTTTTATTTAGGATGGGACAATGGATATTGGAATCTTAAGATTGTATATTTTATTCCCTATTATCTGTATGTATGACTGTTACAGATCAGTCATCTCTTTTTAGGTAAGTAAATATCTGATAAGAAACCTTTAATATTTGCAAAATGTCATGGTTATAAAAGTTCACAAAAATAGGGCTAGAGCAGAATTACTGAGGTCATTTGCTTCGTCTGCTTGCCTCCAAAACGGCCGCAATTCTTTGTGTCTTCTGGATATGGAGTTCTTTATCTTTTCTTTCATGTGGTGGAGGTTTCATAACTACTGTAAGCAATATATTCCAAAATTTAAATGTTCTTGCCATTAAAAAAGTTTTTATAATACCTAGCATAAACCAGCACTGATGTCATTTAACCCTTTATCTCTTGTCTTGTCCACAAGGGTCCCAGAGAACAGATGATGGTCTTTATAGCTGTTCTTTAAACTGCCTTCTTATTCTCCTCATCTCTAGAGTAAACGGATCCAGTTCTTTAGTTTTTCTGTGTAGATCACACTTTTGAGATTTTGCTATCCTCCTCTGGTCTCTGTCAAGTTGCCCGGTATCTTTTTAAAAGTATAATACCTAGAATGGATGTAGTACTGAAACAGTGGTTTTACCAGTGCCAGACTGAAGAAAGGTGATTTCTTACATCTTAAAAAAAGCCCAAAACATTTTATTTAAAAAAGTGGTGAAGTCAGGCAAGTTTATTTTAATTGTAAAGATTATTAGCTTTTAGAATTCCTGTTACTTGACATCTTCAAATCAGACAGATGCAAAGTACGTGTCAGTCAAATGTGAGTTATTGTGTGGTACACAAAAATAAATGGATGAAAGTTTAATGATCTATATCATGAAGGCAGTCAAACTAGCTGGGCTAATAGTCCTTTTTATGTTAAGTCTTGATTTACGCTTTTAAGAGTGAAAAGGTAGTTCAGCAACCTTTGTATGACACTGCTGTAGCTTTCACCATTCCTGAAATGCCCTTTTCAGTTGTGGAAAGAATCTAAAGGCAGACTCCACACCCTGCCCTAATGTAATGGAGAAATTTTATAGGGAAGGTCTCAGATCTTTTTCTTTCCTTCCTCCCATCACAGAAGGTGAGATTGAACTCAGAGATATCTATTTTACATTTAGTCTTATCGTCTAAATCAGTGGTTTTGTATATGTACATTAAACATTTAGATTAATCTGTCCATTATTGTATTATCAAAGTTGTCTGGTAAATAACTCGGAAAAGCAAAATAAAGACAAGCTTTGCTACAAATCTTTTAAAGGTCTGTAATTCTCAGTTGTGAGCTCTCAGTATCGTAAGAGAGACATTACACATACATTACACAGAAGATGTTTTTCTGAGAGTGTAGCAGTGATACTGCTTTATTTTCATTTAATTTGTGGATATATACATTATACCACAGTATAGGAAGAGAGGCATATTTTAAATTAAATCTGTGTTTAATTTCAAGCTTTGTAATTGATTTTTTTATCTGCAGGTAGAGTTTATTTTGCATCCAGCAAATCAAATGACAGAACAACATGATACACATTTACGTCAACTTAATGGAGACGTAACTATTTCCATGCATGTTAAAATCTATTCTGCAAGTACTGCAGAACTTAGTGTATTGATAACTTGAAGAAACAAACAATAACTGTTCAAACCATCAGGAATATTTCATATTTTGCAGAACTGATGCTTCAGCACATATGAAAAATACTTTTATGTGGTTTTACTTTAAAAACTGTTCAAGTGGCATATGCATTTTTGAAGCTGAAAAAAAAAAAGTGTATATATATAAATTTATAGGCAGTTCTATATTTCCTTGAATCCAAGAGAATTAAGTTGTTTGTTTTTTAAAAACCTGCTCCATATTAAATATTATATGCCAACCATTGTACATGTTCGATAAGTGAATTATGAATCGTTATGTACAAATGTAGTTCCACTATGGAAGCACTCACCAAAAGAAGAGACATTGCTTGTCAGGTCAACAATCTACTTCTTACATTTATGTGTGGATAACTAAAACCCAAGTCTCTTTAAACACCTGTTGCAAAATTTTTATAATATAAAGCAAAGTAAATCTCAAAGTCTAACCTATATGAAAAGACCAGACATCATAAAAGGGCAAAAAAGCTGTTGGACCTTTTATGCTACAGAATATGGTCTGTACTTTTGGAATCATATCTTAGGGATTTTTTTAAAAAAAATCATTTAGACTTTAATATGTGTTGGTAAATTGATTTCTCTAGGAAAATATTTGAGAAATTGCTACAATATTTTTTTTTCCTTAGGGCATATTTTACAAAACAAATCAAAATCTATTCTTAAAGCTAGACACTTTTCATTTTCTGTGAAGTCAAGATGGTAAGGATGACTGAAAAAAGGTAACATGGAAAATAATTAGAAATCTTCCTTTAGGACACTATATGTTACAGATGTTCAAAATGTTCAAAATACCTTTCTATTTAAGCAATTTTCTGTGGATATCGATTGTTGCAAGAAATTTAAGTAAAAAATAGCTATGAAGCTTCATCCACATACAGTTCAATTATAAGCAGAAGTGTTTTGGCTGATGTAAGTGACTGATCTGAAGCTTTATCAAGTATTTTTCTCGCATTCCTTTTGGATGTATTTTCTCACTCGTGATTCTCTATTACATATATGTTATCTGTTGAAGATCATGTTTAAAGACTTTTTTCTGTATTTGTATTGTTTGAGACATGCTGCAAAATGCACTGGTTTTGTTAGACCAACACGTTTCATGTTTGCAAACATGACTCAGTTTTTCAGTGTTCTGTATTTCAGTATGACATGCCTCGTTGAGCAAAATATTTTCCTCTGGAAAGGGTTGGCTCAAAGTTACAGTTTCAAAAGTGCCATTTGAAAGTGGTGGGCTCGGGCAGCACAGTTCAGATCTGGACGGGAGCCAAAGCTTCCCTGGAATGGAGAGGCGTGTGGGAGGTGGATACTGTAGTTTGATTTACTAGGTGCTCTAAGTTGTAACTTCCACATTAACACCACTTGGCATTGCTCATGCACTCGCTTCTGCTGCAGCTACGGTTTTGGCTGATGTAACTAATTTCTGTGCAGCTGGGCTCATACCTGATTTGATTAATGGTAAATCTATATTACAGGTTCAAAAGAATCCATTGTAATCATATAGTTTAATTTTCTGCGTACCACAGGGTGTATTCTTTGAACTTTTTCTTGCTTTTAGTCTAGTAGCTGTGACTGAAATAGAGCTTATCTTTTAGAAAAACATCCAATCTTGACTGAAAAATTTCCACTGCTGGAAAATTTATCATCACTCTTAGTAACTTCTTCCAAGGATAATTAACCACACAATGGAAAACTTGCACTTAACTCCTAATCTAAATTTTAGTACCTTTAATTTCAAATCATCAAACATCTGTGCTAGAACTGTCAAGCTCTCTGTGATCACGTTCCTCTTCCTCATAGATTCATTTATTCACTATGAATAAATCATAGCTTAATTTACTTTTTAATAAAGTGAATAGTGCTTCTCATGTCTGTCTTAATGCAACTATTTTCCAGACTTACAAGCAATTTTATTTCTCTTCTCTGAATCATCTCTGTATTTTATATTCCTTCCAGAACTGTAAAAAGGAAAATTAGACACAGAATTTCATTTGTAGTTGTACAAGTGCCTAAAAATAGATATCCTATTCAGTACTTTCACTTATACATCTCAAATTCATTCTTTTAATCAAATTTTACACTGCAGTCTCAAATTCATATTCAACATCCCAAGTCTTTTTATATGCTCTGGTTTCCAACACAACTCCTGCACTGAGCTATATCCTGTTTTCATTATTTGTAAGTGTATGACCGTAAATTTAGACATAAAAGAAAGTGAACTGGGCAGATCAAGAGACAATGTATTCCAATAATCTGACAGCAGCAGGAGGAGAGACACAATAATCGGGATGGAAGTTTTCTGTGGTTAAAGCTCATCTTATGCGTTCCAGATGTCCTGACCTCCAATTTCCACAACTTGACTGCAAAGCTTATAGTACTGTGAAACTCTGTTCATATTCTACCATGGCAAAAGAAACCCAGAACCAAGACATGAGTGGCCAGGGTAAAGAACAGGGAAAACACCCAACTTTCTAGCCCCAACCTGTTTTTAGCTCATGGAGTTGAAAATTGAATGAGGTTTTTATGTTTTTACTGACCTTCAAAAAAATATTTTAGCTTTCACAACTAGTTCTTGTTGCCACATTTGAAGAGCCAACTATTTTTTTTTCTTTTTATTATTAAAAGAGATTATATCTATATTAAGAGACATTGGACAGTCAATACCTTTCTATCCCACTCATTGCCATCCCTAACATTGCAGATGTCTATTGTAGACCTCTTCTATCCTATCCCTTCAGGCATCCCTCTTCCAGACTGAAAAACCCTTGTGTTATCTTTGCTCTTATCCCCAGTTTTCTATCCTTTAGCCATTCTTTTCAACCCATGCAACGACCTTTTCTGCTCTACTATAGTGACTTAGTTTCATTAAAAGGTTTCAGGGAGGGACTTTGCAAAACCCTTATGGAATCCAGTTGGGCATATCAATTAGATCACCATTGCCACAAGGTGGATAAGTTCTGTAAGGTCTCTTAACAGATCCATGGTGATTGTAAGTGTATCATATTGTTGCGAAAATATCTTGTTTAGGCAGATGTCTGCTAATTCTGTTCTTTAAGTACCGATTTGTTCAGCCTAGATATTTGGCTAAAAGGGCTCGGATAACCCTTGACCTCTTTCCAAAGATGACATCGTATTTTTTGTGTCCCAGGCCATTGGTATCATGGCAGTTTGAAGCAAGAGAATATAAGCCACTCGTACTAAGTCAACTCTTTTACCTTGTTTCCTTTATAACTCAATTGAATACTGTCTAATAATGGCAATTTGTTACTGTTCACAGTGTCAGGGGGTTTTAATAAGAACTTTCTGCGCTGACTGCAGTTTCAGAAAAATCCTCTGAAATGTCCTCCACAGTGGAAGACTCCAGTTGGAATTTCTTTGGTTTCTTTCAGAGTGAACACCAATGCAAAGAATGTAGATAGCTCCTCTGAAATACCTGTTATCTTCACTGTCTGTTCTTTTGCTATCTGCAAACACTCATACAGGGCTCACAGGACTCGACTGCCTAATTTATTAATCCCTTCACAGCAAGCCAGATGAGTAGTTTGTCACCTGTACTATGCACTCTCACTTCAACCTGTATACAATTTACAGACTCCATCGATAATTCCTTTTCTTACTGAGTTATTTTACAAATAATAGAATCAAAATAATCTGTTTCTTCTTTAATAGTAGTTTTACTAGCACTAGTAGAATAGATTTTTATATTAAATGCACTTTACACATTTGTTAATGATTTGCTATATTTTAGGGAGGTAATCCAACAGCTACTGTAATCGCATTGTGTGCAATGAGAGATTTCAATCTGGCTCAAGAAACTTGTCAGCTGGCTATCAGAGATGTTGGATGTCTTGAAGTGTTAATTAATTTACTTGATACAGAAGAAATTAAATGTCAGGTAAGTAGCTTTGTCAAATAGAGCAACAAATATGCTTTTCTATTAGAATATTTTTTCAATTTTCATCATTATATAGTGTAAAGAAAATAGATTTCTTAATTTCTGTATTTTCTCAATTTCAATGATTTTTTTAGAAAAAAAGTAAATTTATTTCAGTTTCAAATTTTTTTCAAAAGTTTCCTTCTTTTGTTCTGATTGAATTTAAAAGATAAAGTGTTTTAGATAAACCACCATCGTAAAGAATTTTTCTATTTCTGCATACTTAAATAATGTTTAACTTGTGTTATTTTCCATTATTTAGATTGGGTCATTAAAAATCCTGAAGGAAATTAGTCAAAATACGGTGATCCGACATGCAATTGCAGATCTTGGGGCCTTAGAGATCATGGTGAAAATACTGGACTCTCCAGATACAGACCTAAAATGTTTGGCAGCTGAAACAATCGCTAATGTTGCTAGATTTAAAGAAGCACGAAGGACAGTAAGGCAGCATGGAGGAATCAAGAGACTGGTAAGCAAACAGTAAAATTTATCTTGTCTTATGCATATTGTTGTCCAAAAAATATGTCATATGTTACATATGTGATTCTTGTTGTAGTGTTTAGCACATTAAAAAAACAGTGTAATATCAAAGGTAATTAAAAGAATATTTTTTTTTAGGTTGGGCTGTTGGAATGTAATTCAGTGGGACCAACCAGGCTAACATCATACCAAGCAAAAGATACTGAAATGGCACGCTGTGCAGCTTTGGCACTCTGGAGCTGCAGCAAAAGCACCAAAAATAAAGAAGCAATCCGTAAAGCAGGTGGCATTCCGTTATTAGCTAAGTGGCTCAAGTGTTCACATGCAAACATCTTAACCCCAGTAGCAGGGACCCTACAAGAATGTGCCTCAGAGGTAAGTAAACACATACAGATAAATCACTTCTAATCATTAAAGCAATTGCCTACTAAAAGAAAGGATTACATTTGAAAGTCACTTTCACCAGGGCAGTTATCCTATTGGGAAGTAGATGCTTTGTGTGTTCAAACTGGTTTTGAGGTCACAGCTTGCAATGAAGTAAGCACCACATTTTCTTATGTAAAAGGCTGGGAGTATTTTGTGAAAGAAAATATGTTGAAATGAAATCCATAATTGATTTCATTTTCTCATCATCATACTTGACAAATTTGGGAAGCCAATATGTTCTGATTAATCAGTATATTTAAATTCTACCTAGCTAACCTGCAAATGTGGCCAAGATCCAATGCTGTGCAGGGCACTGTGGTTTGCAATGTCCATGTGAATTGGGTAAAGCAGCATCTGATCAATTTCAAAAGAAGAAAGGCATATATGTGGGTGTTCTACATATTTCCTTGGCAAGTTTCACAACTTTGAATATATTCAATTTTTAAATTTGAACACAGGTTTCTAAGTTTACTTTCACAATATAAGATGAATGGTTATTTCCCCATTTGTGGAGTAATATTTGAAATTAAGGTTCATTGTACTTAAGGTCAAAAATATTCATAAGTTCTCCTGGTGAATTTTAGACATCAAAGATACAATTTTTCAAAACATTTTGCAGAAAAAAACACTTTGTATTTTCAAAATTAGCTTATTGAACTACACAGCTGTATGAATGCTCCATGAGATGGCAGATTTTAGCTTCAGTAAGTCTATATTGAGAAGGTAAAGTTATTAAAGGTTTCTTATCTGGCCAAATTTGTAAATAACATTAAGAGCATCTCTTCCACAGATGTTTCCCCTACATTAAAGACTGTTCCCCTGTTAAAATGCCTGTAGGTTAAAAGTTGGAAGAAAATATCACTTAAAAATACTAATTCTAAGGACAGTTTTTCTTCACCATGGGCTGCAGAGGAATCTGCTCCAGCACCTAAAGCACATCCTCTCCCCTTCACTGACCTTACTGTCTATGGAGTTATTTCAACTCAAGTTTACACTGGAATTTCTAGCCTGGAAACAGCAAGAACAAGTAGAACAGCACCAAGAACAACAGCCCTGGCCATTGCCAGCCCAGGCACATCACCCACCATGCTGTTACCATTGCTGTTCCCAGGCACAGCAGAGTCAAATGATAAGGAGTACAGCAAGCAGCAAAAGTAAGAAGGGCTAAGGAGCACAAGACTCTTAATTTACAGTAAGGCAAGCAAACTCCAAACCCCAAACCCCATGGCAAACACAGGAGCCTGCCAATTAGTAACAGCAACAACTGCTATAAATTTGATCTAGCACATCCTAATAAAATCTGCCATTATCTCAAACCCGTACGGCCCCACACTGGGCACCAAAAAGGACTGTTGTGGTTTAACCCCAGCCAGCAGCTAGGACCATGCAGTTGCTCACTTAGTTCCCCCCCCCCTGCGATGAGGGAGAAAATCAGAAGAGCAAAAGTGAGGAACAATTCATGGGTTGAGGTAAACACAGTTTAATAGGTTGAGCAAAAGCCATGCCTGCAAGCAAAGCAAAACAAGGAATTCATTCAGCTACTTTCCACCAGCAGGCAGGTGTTCAGCTATCTCCAAGAAAGCAGGGCTCCAACATGTTACTTGGGAAGACAAACACCATAACTTCAAATGTCCCCTTCATCCTGCTTCTTCCCCAACTTTATATAGTCACTGTTAAGTCATAAGGCATGGAATATCTCTTTGGTCAGTTGAGGTCAATTGTCCTGGCTGTGTCCCCTGCCAACTTTTTGTGCACTTCCGTTCTACTTGCTGCTGTGGCCACACGAGGAGCAGAAGTAGCCTTGAGAGTTTATCAGCAACCAAAACCAGTGGTGTGCTATCAACAGTATTTCTCATCCCAAATGCAAAACATAACACCGCACCAGCTGCGAGTAAGAAAGTTAACTCCATTGCAGCTGAAACTGTGACAATGTTTTTCTAACCTTGTTCTAGGAATAGACCAGTTGTTTTGGCTGCTGTGGGTATTATGTGACTGAAATGAGTGGGTATTTCTTGATCCCATTCTGAAGTATCTTTTTCTTCCTTGGCTCAGAGTAGGGAGTCTGGACACCTTTCAGAATATTCTGCATTGTTTAAGGCAGGTGGCCACAAAGTAGGCATTACAGCACCGCCTGGTTTTACAGGTGGTTTGAAAGAGCACTGCAGAGAATGTATATATTTGATCAACTTTGAGAACATGAATATTATTTTCAAGGCAATGCAGATGACTCATACTTAGAATAAAGTACAAGGCTTCTCAGTGTCAAAGCCTGTATTATTATTGTGAATAGTGTTGGTAACTGGTAATACATGAGATTAAAAAGATGCAGTTTATCTTTTTAGCCAAGTTACAGACTTGCAATAAGGACAGAAGGAATGATTGAGAACCTTGTGAAAAATCTGAGCAGTGAACATGAGGAGCTTCAGATGCATTGTGCAAATGCCATATTTAAGGTAATTGTAGTTTCATTTCATTCATTCAGAAATCATAAGCAGTAGATCAGAGCCAGGATTAGCCCTTTGTTTTCATGTGGTTGTCAGTTTTTAATATTTCTCTAGTGTGTAAGAAATTATAAAAGTTGTGATGGCCTTTGGGTTAATTCTTCTGAGAATGTTATAGCTGCATATTTAATATTGTAATTTAATTCTTACTTGCTCTTCTGGTGTGCAAGCTCTAAATTCCACAGGTAACCAATGGTGAGAGGAGGGGTGTACTTTTCAAAAAGCTGCTTTGGTTTTTTATGTTTGTTTGCCCACAAGGTGGACAATGTGATAGTATAAGTGCTGCAGCGTGTACAGTAGTGATTTACTGTCAAACTCTTAGTGAGTTATTACCATGTTCAGATACTTTGAGACATTTATTTTCTTCTGTATTATTTTTTATTAGTTACAACATCATACACCTAGCTTTTAGAGGCATTTACATGTTTCACATAACGTTTTTTTTTTATTTTTTTTTACATTTTACATATTTTACATACTATATATGGGGTTTTACATGTTTTGTGTAATATATATTGTTAACTTTTTTATACAGTGTGCAGAAGATAAAGAAACACGTGACCTGGTTAGACAACATGGAGGTCTAGTACCATTATCTGCTCTGCTTGGTAACTCTGAAAACAAACAACTTCTAGCAGCTGTGACAGGAGCAATCTGGAAGTGTGCAATCAGTGGAGAAAATGTGTCAAAGTAACAATTTAATTTTACAAACATTTGTTACATTCTCATGTTTTGATTTTATGGGCCTCTATTGTTTTTGAAGTTGTTATGTCATGATTCTTCAAAACGATTCTTTATAATCACTTGGGCTTTCAACTTAGGTGTTACAGTACTTAAAAAATTGCCACCTGACCTCATCAGTGGAAACAGTATTAAGTTTCTAGAATCTTAAGAGTGAGCAGGGACTCTAAAGTATAGTTAAGATAAAGGACACTGCATGAGGAGGTGTACTACACTAAACATTTGACACATGGGTGCATCTGATATCCTCACTCCTCTCTGGTTTATAAACTAATAGATATCTAATACATATTAGGTCCACCTGAAATATGTTTGGATCTAGGATAGTTAAGCCTAGATGCCTCTCTCCTTGACTGCAGAAGGGGCTCAAAAAAGTAACTTAGTCTGGACACCTAGTTTCTAAATCAGTGGAATTAATGGATGAGAGTCCTACCATAGGTACCTACAACCTTTCAGTACCAGGGTTTTGAATGGTTATCTGAGAATATGACAGCAGGAGTTACCAACATCCCCCTTTCATGGAACAGCTTAATAATTGAGAATATTCGACTCTCATCTAAATTTGGAGGGATGAACTTGAATCTGGCATGAAGCTAGAACTAACAAACCCTGCTGGTTTCTGCTGAGCCACTTAATTATCTGTGAGCTACTCCACAGTATTTCCTATACCTGAAGTACCTTGCTAAGATGTTGTGCTGACTCAGCAAGAAGCTGATACAGGTGCCTGGGCCTGACTAGCTCAGCTTCCAGTTTGTGTGCAAGCAGCCATGCTACTTCTGGACACAAGATGGCCTGAGCCAACAGCTCTGTCAGTGTAGCCTGCCCATCGCACAGCCAGCTCATATCGTTCCATCTGTAAAGCACTTGATATACAACACAGATAAAGTAGCCAAGGAAAAACAAGGTTTTCCTTTAAATTGTTTGCTTGCTTTGTTGCTCTTTTTGGTGTTTTTTTTTTTATTATTATTATTATTTTTATTTTTTTTAATGCTGGTTATGTTTTCTCTTGAAAAAAAACAATTGGGGAAACTTCCAAATCATAGTAGAGAGGAATATTCTTCCTTAAGAAAAGTCTTGAATCATGAAAATTAATAGTTTCTAATTTCTCAGTTACTTTAATTGTTATACTGGTAAACCAGCTTGGAAAGATCAACTTGTATTGAAACAGTTCTAGTTCTGCCATCAAAATCTAATTATTTATTTTTTGTATGAAAGAAAAGCCACGTGTACAACTGATTCCTGGAAAATGAAGAGTCTTTGTAGCTCAAGGAGATATTTTCAGCAGCTATTGGCTGTGGGGGAAGCACAAGTGAGAACTCTGTAACCCTCAGAGAAATTATCTCTTTAAGGCAGGAACTATGCCTATTTACACTATGCATATTTACAGAAAGGTGCAAATCAAAGCATAATTATTGGTTAATATATAGGTTAGATCTAGCTTGATATAACAGGTGGAATTGTCTGGGTGTATCATAGAAAATATATGAAAGGAAGATACAGTATTTGTGAAGTGTTAAGAAACTTCTAAATTCTGAACAGAATGAACTTAGAAGTCAACCCCAGTACTGAAGAAGTAAAGAGGAGCTCATCTGAAAGATGGACTTCTGAGGTTTAGTATGCATTTGCTTGCAGGATGGGACCTCCAGGATTTTAAAAAAAACATGGGGTTTTTTTTAGTACCAAAAGTGCTGTGAAGAATGAGGGAAGTGTTAATACAGCAGTGAACTCAAATTTCTGTCAATTACTTGATTTCAAAATTGAATCTAAGGTAGTTCAGTAGAAATGTGCTAGAACTATAGGTCTGACCTTATGATAATGCACTTATTTGGCCTGACCTAAATATAAAACTGGTCAGGGCAAACCTTCAAAAGGCTAGCATTTAGATAAAAGGAAGGGTGATCCTTTGGTCCAGAGAGGTAGAAGAGGGTCTGATACACTACTACTCTACCTATTGTTAATGTGACAGGAAAAAGTACTGAAGGTTAGGGTGCCACAGTACTTGCCAATCTTCCAGAATGTTTTCAGCTGTTTATAGATGTTGCATCTACGTGTCAACTCTTAAACCCCCCCAACCCACACTGCAGATTCCTAGATAGCTAGATTAGAGAAATATATCTAAAAAGGTGGAATGAGAAATTACGCTGTATCAAGAACTGATTGGAGTGTTTTACCTATATTGTGATTTCTTCAACATGATTCTTTACATACAGAAATGAAACATTATGCTCTAATTTAATTATACTTTAGTTATAAAATTAAACTTATAACAATAACATAGTTATACTCAAAGAAACAACTTTCGTTTTATTTCTGTATTTTAGATTTCGGGAATGTAAAGCCGTGGAAGCTTTGGTAGGACTGCTCACTGACCAGCCGGAAGAAGTTCTTGTAAACACCGTTGGAGCACTGGGAGAGTGTTGCCAAGAGCCCATAAATCGAACTACTATCCGTAAATGTGGTGGAATACCAACTCTAGTGAAGTTACTTGCTGGAACTGATCAGACACTACTTGTGAATGTCACCAAAGCAGTAGGGGCTTGTGCAACGGAACGTGAAAATATGATGTAAGCTATTCATATTCATAGCATTTTAAATATTGAAAAAACCCTTCTTTTAGTAATGCTGGCACAAATATAGTCAAGTCTACTCTGACTTAAAAAGATATTTTACTTTTTGTTTTCCACAGGGCTGCATGGGTTAGTTGCATCCTACTGTAAAATGTGCTATATATATATTTAAAAAATTCATTAAGAAAGTATATAGAAGCTTTTACCTTTTGGGGAAGATCAGATAAAATATTAATAAATTGGTTTCCATTACAGTTAAAATTCAAAGTTACAGAGCACCATTTTAAAGTGCTGTATGGTAGGTACCTGCTTTACCTTCTCCTTTTACATCTGTTCTCAAATCATAAATAATAGCCTCAATTAGAGAAAGCAATTCCAAAAGGAAATGTGCAATGTCATGAAAAACACTTTTAAAATTTTTGAAGTGAGATATTATTTGTATTTTATCTGGTTTGTCATTCTCCATCATTCATTTTATGAACTCAGACTTATTTTTGACCCTTTTCTTCCGTCTTACTTATTTGCAAAACCAAAGACGCCCACTCTTTCTACAGAGAGAGTTGCTGCTGTCTTTGGTTTTGTGATGTAGATTTGTACGGCTTACAAAGATCCTTGAGTTTTATGATTAAGTGTTCCAGTTAAATGTTGAGGTCGGCATTTACTGTGCTTACTGTTCCCTTACAGGGATATTTACCTCAAGATTCTCAGCATATTTCCCTCCTTATACACAAGGAAGGGCAGAAAGAGAGTTTTATTAAACTCCTCCTGTTCTGATTTGCATAATTCACTTGATATTCATATAGCAGTGCAGGGTATTCTTTTCCTCAATAGGGCTTTTGTTTTCA
>VZTM01029340.1:17958-30542 GCA_013400555.1 Jacana jacana | reverse complement strand
TCAGGTTCGTCAGGCAGGACCTGCCTTTCATAAACCTGTGCTGACTAGGCCTGATCCCCTAGTTGCTCATTACATGGCTAGTGATAGCACTCAAGATGACCTGTTCCATAATCTTCCCTGGTATCGAGGTCAGACTGACAGGTCTATAGTTTGCTGGATTAATATAGTTTGCTGGATTAATATGGTTTAGGGGTACAACATATAAGTATAGGCAAATACTGCCGCCAGGTGGGACCCACAGTGGTAGGATCCTTCTTCCCACCCTCCTCCATTCCTCACAAGCTCAGGAACAGGGATGTACACAAGCTGAGTCTGCCCATGAGGTCTACACCTGTTAGGCAGAATAGAGTTGAATTATGCTGGGAAAAAATATACTTCAACTACCACTTCAAGTGAATGATCTGGGCTCAAGTAGTGGCACCATTTCTGGAGATGTTGCTTTGAGTATGTACCAAGCAAGAAAAACACAGGATCCTTATCTCTGAGATCCTGATATCACTTGCATGATCATAGCACTTGGATCTTGCTTGGCTTCTTTGTGATAGGCACTGTACAAGCATATATTGAGGGTGGTCCAATACAAAGTGTGATATCAGATCTAGTTTGGATATAACTGCATTTGAATGGCATTTTTTCTAGACTAATTTACCCACCTGAGAAATTCCTTGTTCGGCTGGCACAAGCATCCCTCTCCATCACCATGTGGTGTCATCTGTATGCACCTGAAGATACAGTCTGTGCCTTATGGGGCCCCCATTCTGACAGGTGTTTTGCCAGTATGGGGAAAAAAGCTGGACTATTTTCTCTGTCTGATGGTGAATTGCAATGTTTTAATGACACCCATCATATTTGATAAACTTTGAGAGAGATGAACAATTAGGCAACAAAAACTAGCATGTGCAGTGTCTTTTAATCTGTCTCATGTTTTTTGACTGTGGGGAAAGAGTAGTCTGAGGACCCAAACCAGCAAAATGCCTATCACGTGCTAAGAAAATCTTAATGTTTGTGCTTTAGTTCCATCATAGTCCAATGCTATCTTAGATGGCAAGTTGTATACCCACTTACATGCTTTTTATCAAGGATTAGGTATGGATGTTGCCATGCTGCACGCTTTATGTGATACCCACTGGCCAATAAATGGATGTTGAAGCTTCATCTGTGTAATTGTAACCTTTCAGCTCATACTTGGATTACAGCTGCTAATTCCACATGTGTCTCTGTGTTGTAATGCTCCGTCATCACATACCTGAAACCATCGTGCATCGTGATGAATTGCCATTCACCACTGGAAAACTTCACCCTTTAAACTCACCAGCTGGATTTATTTCAGCTGCCTGAAATTTGCTGTTATATGTACCAACCAAAATGTTTATAGGTCTTATAAGAACAGAACACTGAATGTTTGCCACTGATTTGTTTCATCATGTTTCAAGCTAGAGAAATTTGACAAAGCTGCTAAATTGAAGTGAGTCAGAGCTTCAGCATTCCTGCAGGATTCTTTTGTGAGCTGAGGCTTTTAAACAGTTTACGATGTAATCACAGCAACAGAGGAAAATCTTCTGGTTTCAAAAACAAAACAAAAAGGAATAAAAATACTAAGCACTTCAGCAGAAAGTGAGCCTCCCCTATGTGCAAAGTAAATGATTTAGTGATGTTCTCTTCACGTTAAATGAGGCAGGAGATCACAAACTAAAAAACACTTATATATGATTTTAAAATTAATTATGCTTCACCCCCATAATAGTATTTAAATTGCATTTAAATTGGTTATGCATGCATATGGTCTGTTATATGGTAAATGCATTTTTGTTTGGAATCTAAGTGGAGCTAGGCTTCATTTGAGAGATACACTCAGAGTGATCGTGGAGTTCAATGTGAAGCTCATGGGTGGAAGTGCCAACAGAATCAGGAGCATATAGTATGATAACTGCTACGTGAAGAATGCTGATTCTGTTGTTCCAAACACTTTTTTTTCCTTCATTTGCTACCACTGCCTTATTGCTGTAAGCTATTTCAAACCAATCACACCCAGTGCAATTTTTGCTGAAGCAAAATACCTTGTTTCAGTCCATGATCAGACTGAGAGCATTGAAAGAGTTCACAGAAATCCACAGTTATGAAGTAATGCCAGCCATCATCACCACAGTCTCTAATGAAGAGGAGATTCCAGCTTTCCATTGGCACAGCTGTTACTTTATTCTGCAATACAGATCCCCAACTATTTGCCTCACTACTTTTCCACCAGTGAAGGTAAAAGTCTGACAGTCCTGATAAAGAGGCAGGGATGCATGCTATGGCCACTGCTCAGATACAGATCCCAGTGGATTTGATCCCAGTCAGGGTTTTAGTTGGGGAGGGTGAAGGTTAAGGTGTGTAGCAGTGATGTGGCCTTAGGTGCTGTTACTACCAAACTGGTCACTAGCATTTGAAGAGTCGGGACTGTAAGATTAAGTAGACACGGATAAATTGTCACTAAATGTATAGTGGGCTTCTACTGCAATAGGTACCTGGACTTCTGCCTCTAGGAAAAATAACACGTTATTTACCATATGTTCTGAGTTCAGTGTTTTCTTTTAGAAACAAATTATTTTATTCTGTAAAAAACCCACTTTAAATAATTGACCTATTGTGACCAGAACTTTAAAAGTATCTCTGTTGCATTGGTTATGCCATACTTTTCTCTCATGTGCAGCCTACATGAAAACAGTTGATTTAATCTAATAGAAAAAGTCTATGGTTTTGGTCTTGCAAGAAAACTTCATTGATGACCTGCAATGAAGGTCCATCACATATTCAAACATTTGGATATCAGGCATTTGGGTTGCACTTTTTGTGTAAACAAATGCTTATTTTGTGTTCAGTCCTCCTCTCACACCCTGTCTGACTGCTATCCAACTTTGGGGATGCCAGAAACACACACCATATGCTGAAGGTTTGGTTTCTGGGCATGCCTAGCGCTTGACAGCTCTAGGTATGTCCATGATTCTCTCCCAACCGAGACCAAGAAGATGCACAAAACGGGCATTTCACCACAGGGCTCAGTCTGGAAGGTACTCTTGTATCATACTTGCTGGACTAGGTCTGAGAGAAGAGAAAGGGTGTTGACTTTTTCTTCTTTAATTAAATTGCTCTTATTACGCAATGTATGAGAGAGGGAAATTCAGTTCCTTATTCTGTATTTCAGGTAAAGATATTAACTGGTTTAGTTGCATGCTGCGGATGCTTTAAGTCTGTAGATTTTGGTGGTCAATAGTGCTTACACCTCAGCTTCTGTACCTAAATACTTGTGAAATTGTCTCTAAAACACAGCTTTTTCCTTGGAGTTTCCATTTAGCTTCAGGATGGCTTTCATAGATTATAGTCATAGCTGCTTGTGCAATGTGGGGAGAGCTAAGCAGGGCCTTAGTATGTGCCCAACTGCTACTTATAGTTGCTTATAGGAAAAGTTAAATGCCTGAAAACTTTTGTTTTGAATGTCTGTCCATCCATTGCACCTTCTCAGTTCTGTCTCAGGCCTGAACCCTTTTGGATTTGCAAAGTGGAGTTTCCCACACCTGTCTCACTATAGGGGGTGAGACAATTCAAATAGTTGAATTCCTTGACTAGTTGTACAGAAAATTAAAAGTTCCGTCAGCACTGAGAGTGCCATGAGAATCTCCATCTTACTGGCTTTGCAAGAGAAGGAAACAGGGTGTTCTGGTGTCCTGAAGACAAGTGTCCAGCATGTGTTTTGACGGCAGGCACAGACCATTGACTGTGGAGTGTCCCAGCTGGCCTACCCTGCTCCCTTCCCTGCAGCACCCCAAGATGCTGCAGCATCGGGTGGCACTGAAAGCAAGGGCAGGAGCTCATCAACTGAAAGGGAAGTCTGGAATGAGGAAACCTGTTTGCCCCCATATCTGCACTTTGTCCAGTGATCCCTCCCAATGACCTTTCCCTCTGGGGCTTTGTATGCAGGAAGCACCTCTGAGTGTTAATTATGATTGATCTGCCATGCTTTTAAGATGAGTGTTTATATCATCCCTTGCCCTCACTGACCTTTCTGAGACCACTCAACAGAGCACTCCAGTCTGTACATTTATATAGAAGAAGGAAAATTCTAATGAGTGTTGCAAAATTGGCCAAATTTGCTGTTACTTCTTGCAAAAATCAGTCTCAGTTGACTGAGGTTGACTGGGAAGCCTGTATTTGGATTAAACAAATGCTAACTTTGAAGAATTTTTCTTAAAAGGTCAAATAATGAAAAAAGTACATAATTTCCAATAGAGAAGACAATAAATGTTTATCTGACTTATGAAACCGGAATGCCCTTTTTTGGAAAGAAATAACATTAAAATATTGAGTTGTCAGTTCATAGCATGTGTAAAACGTGTGATGTTTGAGGCAAGGGGCGCGCTGTCTTCAATATGACTACAAAAGGCCAAGCAATGGATGACAATAATCTGGCTGTTCAGAAAATAAAATATAACCACCACTGAGTACAAGATATTGGTAACAAGTAGCTAGCTTTTTAGCCTTCTATCATACCCATAGCACTGATTTCTAATATTGATTTGAAATCCGTTTTGCTGCTCTGTTTTCTTTTTAACTTTCCAGCCAAAGGAGGAGTCATCCTTCAGTAAAGGAGCTCTGAATGTACAGAATTTCACAGTTCAGTTACCAAACACCTTGGCTTGTCTTGATTTAGCTCACTAAGCTCTGTAGGTCTAGCTTGGTTCTGTCCTGTATCTCTCCTTCTTTCAGTCAAATAGAGTGCTTACTTTATAAATGTTTTTCTGAGTATTAAAAAAGTGAAAATCTGTACCTGACTTTTAGGCTCTAATTGGGATATTGGGTTTTTCTCTTTACCAGTAATATGTTATAGTTATTCCTTTTATGACTTTAATCAGGATAACCTGTAGATTCATTATTATTATCATCCAAGAAAATCAAGTTATTCTCGAGGTAGGATTTACCTTCCAAAACACCACACAGAAACTGCTGTCAGAAATGATTCCTTAACAATGCCAGTGGGATTGACAGGACTTTCTTGCTGTCTTAATACAAGCACAGATAAACAATTAGTGTTTTCCATACAGAAAAGGCTGCAGTCAAAATAATAGGCATGATAACTGTATTAATTACTGTTTTAGCTATATCTCAGTACAGCTTATGTTGATCTAGATTTTAGTATTAGAATTCAGTCTTTAGTAGCCTATAGCAGCTCATGGAGGCTTTGGAATTTTCACATCTCATTTCTTGCATTTTTCTAGAATTTTGTATAGAAGTGATATATGGTGTTCTGCAGCTTTGTAGTTTTGCCTTCAAATATATACAAATTACTCACCTAAAGGTAAAGTGCTTTTGACCAAACATTAATATCACATGAAAGATTTTATTACCTCATTGAGAAAGCCAGAGTTTTATTAAACTCTTGTCTCTGTCCTGGGCTTCCACCTTCAGCTACTCGTTCCCCTTCTACAACAGTCATGAACTGATTTCAGCAAGGGTAATCATACTGTTCATAGGATGTCATGTGAACTGAAACAGACCTTTATTTCTTTGGATGTACTTTGCATCCTCTAGATCTTGACCATTATATTACTTTCGCCTATGCCTTTTTTGATTAGAAATGGATATATGAAGTTAACATCTTCCAGGAGAAAAACTGTGGACTTATGAAAAAGTGTCTATTCCTTGTATCAGTTCTGAGCTTTCTTCCCACCACCCCCCTCAATTTTCAATCCTTTTTGACTTGTTCAAGCTGTGGCAACAATTGAGATAGAGATGAGGGGAAAAAAGTAAACTGGTGGAATTTGAATTTGAGTATATGTCCCTGAAAGTCCTAGTTGGCTGGACAATAATACTGGGAAAAATGCCACAAGATAAATCTTAATTCCTGTGGAGCTATGCAAAAGGAACTTGCATGTGGACCCAAAAGTTAACTTTCAGCTGCCATAAAGGCACTGTAATTCCCATAATATTGGGCAAAAGGTGTACACTGGGGCAAAACAACAGTAAAGGTATGCAAATCCAAGGAAAAAAAACAAAAACAAAACCAAAACAAAACAAAAAACAACCAACCAAACAAAAAAAAGATGATGTGTTAAGTCACTTAGGACTAAAGCCTAAAATGGTTCCAGGCTGTCTGCTCATGGCAGCAGTGTGCCTGCCAGTATTTTTGTTACTGAGAGTGATCACAGTACCTTGCAAGGCTGAAAGAAGAAGAGTGGGTCTTGCCAGCTCCACCTGGCCATGGGACAATGCAGCAGCGCACTGGGGCTCAACCAGGGACTCAAGCAGGCAGGTAGACACGCAGGGTCCCACTTATACTTGCTTCAGGTAAAACCCATGCTTGAATCCCTGCAAAGAGGCAGACAACCTACAATGTCTCTAAATCACAGGTGAATAAGAGCTTGTTTGCATCTAGGGAGCAAGGTCTTGTGCCCATAGGCAAAAGGCAATGCAGGCAACAGTCCCTCAGACCTGGATACATTTGAGCTGTCAAAAAATTGTTCAGTTTTGTGACATGCTAACATCAGAGACTATTACCATCACAGGAAGAGAACAAAGCTCACAGCAACTTTTCCTGATTTGCTGACTTTGGACACTAACCAGCCATTCCTCTAATCTACTTCAAATATAGGGGTAAACTTCAGGCCCTTGCTAAAGCTAAGGGAAGATTTGCTATCTCAACCCAGGGACTCCAAACTTCACCTAAAATATACAGATAGTCAGGGATGGATGCAAAGATCTCAGTTATCCTATACAAATTTACGCCAATTGAGAAATAAAATGAACGCTTTTTTTCAAAAGTGCTCATGGAATACTTCCAGATGGCAAGAGAAAAACAAAGTAAGTGTGAAAATGTACTTGGATGTGGGCTTCACCCTCTCATAGTGAACCAAATCTAACAGTTTTTACTCGGGCAAAACTTGCATTTAAGTTGCTGGGAGCTTTGCCTAAGGAATCACTAAATAAGTTCTGCAGGATTTGGCTCTAGGTTTATGTTTGTTGCTGGTTTCCAATGAATGGGTTTTGCTGAGATACATCACTTCAGTATCTAGCAATTTAATTCATTTACAGAAATCTGTAAATTCCACCAAATAAGCTGTATTCAGGCCGGTTATTTTTTTTTCTATAGCCTTTGTTTGGCCTTAATAGGCAGGCTATCTCTTGCATTACTAAACAGATCGGACTCCAGGAGTATTCTCACGGGAGAGTGGAGTGTTGCAGCCTCTGATAGTGAAATTCCCAGCCTCTCTCTGCCCCCTCCCTTCCTCCTCTAGGTTAAGCAGCTGTAAAAAAGCTTAAACCATTTCAGTGAGGCAGACCTGCAGTAAGGCCACACCATACCTGATGAATCTGTCAGTCTCCTTTGCTCTGCTGTTTCCAAAGGCTGTCACTGTATTGCTGGGCCTTACGAGCAGTCTCGCTGGATTGCCTTTGCACTCCTTCCCCCTTTAAAAAAAAAGAAGGGGAAAAAAAAAAAAAGCCAAAAGGAAAAAAAGCCTATAAAGGTCAGACCAAGGACACTTCTGCAGCAGGCTGCCCGGCTCAGCCTGGGAAGTCACCTTATTACTTCTCACTTTTTACCTTGTCATTTAAAAGCAGAGTGAACTTTATACCCCATCAGAGAAAATATCTCCAGTGAATATACCTGAAGTAGATGCTCTGTCAGGTATCAGGTTGGGAAGGAATCTGCAGCTTGACAAGATCCTTCCTGGAGCCACTGCTTTATCCACTCATATTTACTGCTGGGAACCGTCGTCTTCCCAACAGCTGCCCAGCCTTTGCCTTTAGGCGATATGAACCCACTTTGAGGAACTATTTTTATTATTATTTATTATTCCTATAGTGCCATAAGTGTGCGTGATATTTTCCAGACTAATTAAGAAGACAGTTCCCTGCTCCAAGCAATTTGCAATCTCCTTTGAACAATAGTTTACTGCTACAAGCTCTAGTTGTATAATTATAGATGGAGAGATACAAAATATATGCACACATATGGAGAGAGCACCACAAGTAACAGAGAGAACAAAGATGAATCTATTTGGTCTGACTGATCCGGTTTCTGAGGAATATACAGGTATAAATCCAGCCATGAAAACTAGAAACTTTCCTAACAGGGCAACATTTTGGGCCAGCACTGTATAATGAGTAAATGAGAGTAATCCTCTGAAAATCAATAGGGCACTGAGTTACTGGAGAATTCACCCCTTCAATGGAAATGTTTGTGGGAGTGCTGCTTTGCCTTTCTTTCTCTAACATGTTGCTGCGGGACATGGC
This sequence comes from Jacana jacana, assembly GCA_013400555.1. Taxonomy (NCBI): domain Eukaryota; kingdom Metazoa; phylum Chordata; class Aves; order Charadriiformes; family Jacanidae; genus Jacana; species Jacana jacana. The sequence continues at coordinate 22,274 of VZTM01029340.1, read as the reverse complement.
TTGGGGGGAGGGTGTGAGGGGGTGGACCTTGGTGGTTTGGGGGCTTCTTTTGGCAAAGGGGGTGGATTGACTAGTCTTGAGGTAGACACCAAAGGTTGATGGGTAATTTGGTTGGAGAAGTTCCTGGTTTAAAACCCAAACCATGCCAAAATCATCCCCACTGAAGACTGCAGCTAATCTCATTTGCATCAGAGACAGCTTTTGTTCAACCTGAGGAGGAAGCAAGTTTGTCTGAGAGCCGCACTTTAATACTTTCATCTCATAATAGAAGATTTACAGGTATGGACCCAAACCAGTGTCGACTCCCTACTAGTTTAATGCAAATTAGGAGATGAATGCTCATGGGAACAATACAGAAATGCTTCCACATGACTTCCTCCCACTGAATTGCTGATATAAGGCCCCTCTACAGGGGTATAATACTGACAGCAGGGAAAAGTTTCCCCTAGCCTCCCCCCTCTTCCTACTGAATAAAGTTATTAAAGTAGATCAGACTAATTAACAGTAGCTTATCCCTATTGATTGAACCAATTCCTGTTGTGGAGGTGCTGTAAGAATGCCTTCACTTGGTTGTGGAAAACCTGCATTAGGGAGAACAGTATAGTTAGTTGTTTACTGATTGCTCTGAGGGATTTAAGCCATTATTCTTTATGTCTCACAGGCATGTTGAAGCCATATGTGAAGGTATGTAAACATGCATAATAAAGGTATCCTTTGCCGAATGTTTTTTAGTTAATGTTCGGATGTAACAGGGGGAAGTATAAAAGCCAACAACAGCCCTTACAATGGCTCTAAATTGTTTTCTTTTTTAATCTTAAATATTTAAAATGACTAGCATAAAAATCACCTGATGATTTTGTTTTACTGATATATTCTAAGTAGAATATATTGGGGAATACTGGGAGAAAGATAAGAAAAAAAATGTTCTTGTTTAAAAAAAAAGTTAACATTGCAATTAATTTTCTTTTCTAATGCTACTACAATAATAATCTAATTGCTTTAGGTAACATACATTGCTACAGTCTGCTTGCAACCCTGTATTGGTTATAAATTTACACTGTATTAGTGCTACTTATACTTCTGGCTGTAGGACGATACAAATGCCTGTATATTTTCCCAACTAACGGCAGCTTATTGTGGAAGAAAAGAAGAAAACCAATCTGCTTAATAGCATACTAGGGTTTTTTTCCTCTTTCAAACAGTATCACTAAACTACTTGGACACTGGAGTATTTCAGCATTCAGGTAATGTAAAACCTCTTTTCTCATCTCAGATCAAAAGTGTAACTAAATAGATACCAAAGGACTTAAAAAAACAATCCCCAAAACAGTATTTGCAAGCTCAGTGTTTGTTACAATTTGTCATTCTGTTTACCAACCAGAACCAAAAGATTTTTCCTGCATTTCATTTTTCCTATTTAATATTTCCTTTTTTTTTTCTGACTCTTAATATTTCAGCATTAAATATTTTGTTGTTGCTAAAACAGCATTCTGATTTCCCTCTAAATTCTTTATTCCTAATCCTTTTTTATTACTTTTATTTTTAATTAGGACTAGTAAAATGTTGTTGCTGTCTGAGACATAAACAACTAGACTCAGGCAAATAGCTATTCAAATTCCAGACAACACTCCCATCTCTGAATATTTATTATTAAAAAACACTGAAGCCAACAGGGTTAGGTGGCTATTGTTTCCTTGGGGGGGGGGAGGGGTGTGTGGGTGTGTGTTTGTGTTTGTTGGCTGGGCTTCACCAGCAAAATGCATTCAGAATGGGTATGCAATGCTCTCTCTGCTTCTTAGGGGCTGAGTGTCCAGGCAAGCGGAAAAGTGAGTGTCCAAGGAAAGCTGTGTGGTGTAGGCAGGAGATCACACTGGGCTTGCCAGGAAAAGGCCAAAATGCAGATATACCATTAGGTAGTGCTAATGAGCCCTGAAGACTGATGAGTCAGGCACAAGGAGGTTCACACCTTGGCCCAGGGGTCTGCACAGCCCAGCGCTGGGAAAGGATTGTCTCCTTATCTCTTCCTCTCCTCTCCTCTCCTTCCTGGGGGGTGGGTGGGCGGGGAAGGGGCACCGATCATTCTGGTTTTGGTCAATTTGGCCATGACACCATCTTACTACACCAGATTAGAGGGAGCTAATAGCTTGTAGGGTAGGTTTTCATCTTGGGGGCACCCAGCATGCATGTCTCGGTAAGATTATAAAATATTTGTTAATCTACAGTTCTTTCTCTACTTCATTAGTTGCACACTGCACTGTGGGAAAATGTTTCTGGTGCCCAAATAGGAGCCCGAAATGAGTGCATGTGGTTTGCACGACAGCTGGGCGTCACAAGCTGAAATCTAGTGTTGTGGCCAAACATGCAAATAAGAGAAGGGTGCCCATACATGAGGGTAAGTGTAAAAACAATTAACACAAAAAAAATTAGTCTTGTGCTTAATGAACGATACAATGAGTTGTGAGGATCTATAAGCTTGAACGTATGCCTATTTCAGTATTTACACTAGATCAGACCTCTTTCAATAGGGAAATAATAAGTTTCTAACAGTATGTAATCAGAAGGACTGCAGAAGCGCAGAGATATGAAACACTAGCTGCTCATGTCTAGGTCCTATCCCAGTACCTACTCCAGGTACCCCAAATATGGTGTGTTTGGTGAAAAAGTTGGAGCAGCAAAGTGCTGGTTAAAAATTTGAAGATAGGCATTATTAAAACTTGTCAAGTCTGACCACATCGCACTGCTCCACTTGTTTTCCTCTCACTGCTGTTTTATTAAATTTTATTTTATTTATATTAAAGTGTTTTAAAATAGACCTTGCTAGAAGTTTGTATTGTTAGCAGGGCACAAACTACAGTCCCTTGCTGATCTTCTTCCAATATTACATTAAGCATCAGCATCTGACTAATTTCTCTCTTATGTAGCTCTTCCTTTTGTCCTCTCCCCAAGGGGAATATAATCTGTGTAATCCAATGTTTGCATTATAAAAAGTTCTGTGTTATAAAAAGCCTCTTGTAAACCAAGAATAATCTTTAAAAAATTAATCTCTCAACAGTTTGGTTTGTTCGTCCAAGCAGGCTCCTGTTTAAAACGTATATGCTGCCTTATTGCAGATGTGGTCTGGATTTAGACAAAGACATGCATTTCAAAACCTATACACCCCTGACACAACTTGTCCCTCTTCAGCCAAATCCATGAGTCCGTTACAAAATTCAAAATTACCAAGGCCTTTGCCTAGCAGCGGGAGGAACTCTTAATCCTTTGGTATCATAGAATCATGATCAACCTCCTTAAAAAAAAAAAAAAAAAAAAGAAGAAAAAGAAAACCCACAAAATAACCAAATGGAGGACAATTAATAGTCCAGAATGTCATTGTTTAAAAAAACCAACAAACCAGCAGCAGCCAAGCAAGGAATGTGTGGACCACACGGCCAGCAAAAGAGATACTGTAAAAAACAACTGTCATTCACTTGAGCCTTTGCTAGAAGGAAACTTAGGTACTGCAAAGTTTGTACAACCTTATGCTTCCTGTTGAACATTTTAAATGGGTTGAAAGGCATAGCAGACACCTTTGCTTGGATTCATAAATAGGCTCCCACCTCATATTAAAGGCCTGAGTTTAATTTGTTTAATATTCCCACCACTAACGATGCCTATTTAAGACATCCTTTTAAAAGTTTGTAACATTAATTTAATGGAAAAATGCCAATACCGCTCTAAGAACTCTATTAGATTTTCTCCCTGTTAAATTAATGTGACTAACTTTTAATGGATGTTGTAATTAGATGTTATTATTAACGGGAATATTACCCAAATTAAAATCAGACCCTGAGAGAGAGACAACTTATGTTTACAAGTGCATTAAGCATTAGTATCTGGACATTATACATACGAACTGGTGGAGCCAGATGGCCTTCGCTTTGTTTTTCCCCTGTAACCTGCTACAGAACCAGGCACACATAGTTTTGTTAGAACATAATGTCTGCAAGAACAGCACAAGTATTAATGCACCCACTTACAAAAGGAAGTGATGGTTTCTCCACCAGCTCTGGAGCAGGAAAGGGGAGCTCCATCTCCCAGTTTCACACTCAATTTAAAGGGTCACTCTCAAACTGGCCTGATTGGGTTCGGCAGCTTGAAATTGATTGTTTTGGTTGTAAAGCTTGCCTGCCTTCCTAGCCAATTTAAAAAAAAAAAAAAAAGAAAAAAAAAGAAAGCAAAAAAAGGGCAAAAAAGGAAAAAAAAAAGACTGCTAAGCTACTAGCTTATTATGAGCTGGAGAGCGGTGTGAGAAGGAATGTCATGAATTCAAAGCTCTG
>VZTM01029340.1:2382-17953 GCA_013400555.1 Jacana jacana | reverse complement strand
AAATGACAAAACTGCTGTTGTTTGTGAAAGGTGAGAGAGACAGTCTTTCCTTTTCCTTCTCTACATTTATGGTTGTGGCCCACTTTACCCACAAAATTTCTGCCATATGCTCTTACCACACATATGGGTTATGAGTTAGCGCTCAGCTGAGAAGAAATGGGAGCAATTTCACCAAAATCTCAGTTATTTCAGAAGTACCCTCACGCCAATTTAGGAGTCTTTTTTTCTTGTATTTCTACAACAGCAATAGACCCTGCAACGGCAAGTAGGCAAGGTCGAATATTTTTGACATTACAGGCATATTCTGAGATACTGCCCTTGATTTTAGACTCCTGTTTGTTTTTCTTAGAAAAAGAAGCAGCCTGGTTGTGTCTTGGAAGAGAAATGTATTTCACCAGTTCATGTTGTGAGCAAGCTGAGTTGCTGTTCAGAAAATACGGGCTGAAATACATGTTGCTTTAAAAACAAAGGGTTCAGATCCAGTAACAGCTGATTGAACAATCTGATGCAGAGAAAGGAAACAAATGAGCAGAAAGCAATTTTTTAAAAATCAGATAAATTATGTAGGTATTTTACATGATGTAATATGTCTTGGCCTGTCCTACAAAACATATAGCACAGGTCTTTCAAAGAAGTACAAAGTGAAGATGCAGCTCTTTGGCACTGCCTGCCAGTGCTGGGTGCTCCCTTTGCACTGACAATTCTTTGCTCCTATCAGGTCTGCAGTGAGATCGGTTTTCCTGATTTTGACTCCAATGGATATATCTCCATGAGACAGAAGACCCAAATTCCAATGAACAAATAAAAAGGGTTGAGTTTTTTAGCATGTTGATTCCTTGCTAGACCTATATAATGGCAGCAGTTATTATTTTGGAATGTGTTGCTGCTGGCTCAGAGCTGAATCTACCAGAATAAGAACAAAGCTAATTGGTTATTTTCCTTCATAACTGCTTATTGACAAAATATAGTGTACTCTTTTCAAGGTGAAAAAGGGGTTGTATGTTTCAATATGTATTTTTAGGAAGAAAAAAAAAAACAAATTAAAAAAACCCAGGAATAATAATTTACTCTTTCTGTTTGGGTTGGGCTTTTGTTTTTTTCTTGGCTCCACCACCCTGTCCTTTTCTGAACAAAACAGAAAACATGTAGTGGCAGAAAATGGAGAAACAGCACACGAACAACTCACTCTCCCCAGTGAAAGAGATTTTATGTTTAGATTACTTAGTCTTTAATTTCAAAAAATTGTAAATTACTGTTAGGAAAAAAAAATCCTAGTAAAATCAGAGGGAGGAAAAAACCCCAGCTCCAATAAAAGAGCTAATGTCAAGAAAGTGTAGTTATATTATAAACATCCTGTCAGAAAAAAGAAATACCTATATCACAGCAAGGAGTTCCTCTACTTGCCATTGTAAGCCTGGCAGCCATTTTAGTGCTAAACCATGACCCTTGGCTCCCTCTCCCCTCCACATCACTCCCCCATCAAGGAAACATTTCTCTTTCACAGTCATCAGCATCTTCTCCTGGCAGACTTAAAAAGTATAAACCAATGCTGTCCTATAGCAGCCTTGAAAACATGTGACAAGGCTGAAACTTTTTTAAGTGACAAGAAATTCTGAAGAAGAATTTCACAGACAGCAGCAGTTTCCACACTTCCTTGACCACCAGCACTGCCAAATGCCCATGGACATAAATACACTTTGTGCAAATAAGGAGAGTGTTTTAGAAAAGAGGCTACACCTTTAGTCAAGTTCTAAAGCCAAACCCAAAGCAATAAAGCTATAGTAGTCTTACCCTAATCACCTTAGTGTTAACGTCACAGTAAATGCATGGCTCTTGCTGTTTCATAACGAGGTTATCCATAGATACCTACAAGACAAAATTAAGTTTAATCTTCTGTAGTTAGTCCATGTTATTATTTCAGTCACGGCTACTAAATAAATCACTAAACAGATGTAAATTGAACAGCATTCAGAAAATCCAGCCTGGATCAAAAAATCAGGTCTTTTAATATATTTTTTTAACTTTCGTCTCTCAGGTGTCTAATGTTTTCTATGAATAGCGTGCCAAAAGATTGTCCAAATGGCAAATAGTATGTACTCATAAATGCTCAACAGGCAAAGTGCCTTTGCATTCACAACAGAGGCTTTACCTTTGCTGCTGTGTTTTGGTCTTCTGTCATCGGAAGGCTGGTAGATGTGAGAGCAAAATTGGATGGATTGGAAGAATGAGATAATGTTCTTAGTATAAACATAATTATATAAATTAATAAATATTATTGTATAAATAATAATATTTATAGATTGGGTGCATAAACATATAAATTTTTCACCAGTCCTTCACCCTTTTAATTTCTACAGGATATAAATTCTTACCTTTTTTTACCTTTCTTTTCCTCCTAACATTACAGCCAATCAAGCTACCCCAAGAATGGCCACCCCACAGCCTGCAGGCTGGATATAGATTGTTGGAATCAACACACGATGTGCTCCTCCTGTCTTTTTCCAAAAGCCTCACAGATGCTGTGATGGAGTAGGTTTTGCGCCAGAGTAGGAGTAGGTTGTGCATCCATTATACCATGAAAAGGTAGGTTCCCCCATTGGAAGGGAGTTGCACTTCCATTCATGTGATGGGAGTGGAGTGTAGATACAGCCTAGACCTTCTCTGGTGACAGCAGTGGATAAGCTCTCCAAAATGCAGGTAACACCCCTGTGATGGGCATCTGGCATGCAAACTGAAGCCACCTACTTTTTTGGCCATGCAATGAATGAGCAGCCCATAACATGACTGGTATATATGCCAAAAGGTTACCCACTGAAGTATGTTGGATATCTCTGAACTTTGCAAGTTTGCAATTATTTTAGTGGAAATATGAGCTGTTTTTTTCCTCCTTTCCACCTCTTACAGGGGAAGAGAAAAACAGAACAGAAAAACAGAAAGTGATAGAAACGGGAAAATCCTGACAATAGCAGTGCTTCCGCTCTTTCTACATCTGCCTCCAAATGACAAGCTGTCTGCAAATCTTCTTGCCATGCTTTTTACTTCCTCTAGCTGTCTATCCCCAATGCGAAGAGAGAAAGATTTATGTGGGTTTTAAAGTGAACCTAGATAAATTTCTTTAAACGGGGTGACCTCTGACCCTACCTCATCTTATCCCTCCCCTTGCTCACACAAAGCCAAATTCCTGTTGACTTGAATGAGAGCAGGATCAACTCCTCAGTTAATTATGTCTGTTAATATTATGTGACATATTAGATTGCAAGTAAAATGCATGAAGATCAAAAAGGAGCTAGTCAGCACGGGTAAAGGAAAAGGCATTGACGTGTAGAAATCGGTGTGACTGGAGCATCCCCCTCATTTGTGCTCAGGCTCGGAAAGCGTGGGAGGAGGTGATTTCTCACAAGTGATGCTCTGCAGACCCCCTTCCCTACATCCTCCGTTCACACGGATTCAGTGAGAGGACACGTGCAGGGCTTCGGGACTGCCTCTTGGACTACCAGGCATTCCTTGCCCAAGGGTCAGCAGCTGACAGCTACAGCTTGGAGAGTGTGGGGAGATATCATTCAAAGCACAGCAGTATGAGCCAAAGCTAATAAACACACCAGTATCTGAAGAGGATACTGTGTCACTGATGCTCCAAATTGAATTGTAACTTGAAAAACTAGACAAACTGGTGAACAATCTCATTTTAAATCCATAGCATTCTTGCAGAATTCAGATCTAATAGGGAGAAAAAGCTCTTAATTTAATCAGAATCACCATTTAAAAAACATATTCAGGAGAAAATTATGCGTGTAGGTGAAAATCTCTGAATTCATGGCACTCCGCATTGTTGGTCTGCATGGGACAGACCTCAGCCTTTCAGCTGCCTTTTTTTTTATTTGCCTCACAGAAACCAAAACGTTAAATTCTTTTGTTCAACCTTGTGTCTTCCAGTTCTGTGCTCATTCATACGTATACAAATCAGGAATTTTGTGAGGGAGACCAGGAGCCAGAAAAGTTAGCTTTGATCCACTTTGAAGCTCTTGTACTTCTGTTCACGCTGGCATTTGTAGTGCTTGAAAGGATTCAGATTTTTTACTGTATAACTAATGAGTGAAATCACAAGCCCATCAGGGCAGCACATCAACAAATTTGGGTTATTAGTGAGGAACTCAGCACTGCTGTACTTTATTAACAGTTCTCCTCACTATAGGTGACAACCATGGAGTCCGAGAATGCAAGAACATGTCTTCTACTGCCAAGGACCAGCTGACACCCACAGAGGCACAGAATGGGAAAGGCTGCATGCACCAAAAGGGAGGAAGCTTATAAAAAGATTTTTGTTTTCATTCATGCTGTGACCTAAGTAACGTCCCAGTTTAAACATTAAACTCGAGGCCATTAACTTGTCACAGTGATTTCTAGTTTAAAACTTTATAGTAAAATAAGAGTTAAGAAAGCATGAAAAGGCTCATTAATTGATATGATAAAGCTTGCTGAAAAGTAACCCTTTCTATTCTTCATATCACCAGAGACAGTATTTTTAAGTTATATTGTTGAAACTGCATGTGTTGTTTAAGCCAGAGACCTGACCGATTCATGTCATACTTCAAGCGTGAGATTATGTAAAAAATGCATTTCCAAGCAAATAAAATATCAGGGGTTCAGTTCTCTTTTGATAAAAACAGAAATATGTTGTGAAATTATAGTTTGTACTTAGAAAATGTAGTTGGAAACTGGCAATTATATCTTGCTCTTGGAGCTGCAGCCTGATGTCTCTAGCAGATGATTTACACAAGAAAAATTGACCGTGTCGCATGCATCACTATTAATTTTTTCACTTTAAAATAGGCACGATTTAAGCCAAGGCCAGCATACTCTCCTGACGCAGAGGTTATACTACTGCCAGTCTGAGTGTTTTAAAGTAGATAGAATTAGATCGTTTCATTTTCATTAAAAATCTGAATGCAGCATCATTCCAGAGTAAAATTCATTCTGAATTTTGACTGAAAGCAATAATTTGAATTTTCTGTGTGGGGTTTTATCTTTTCTTCTAACTGCCTGTGCTATTTGTCTTTCCATCTTAGTACAAACACTTTCAACCAGCTTCATTTATTAATGATTGTGATAGACCAAACACAGTATAATATAACCTATTTCATATTTGAGGGAAAATAGCTGATAAGAAAAAGTCAACATTTACCACAACCTATTTTCCTTAGAACAATCAAGCATAATGGCAGTCCGGTTTGGAAAACTGGAGATTGCCAAAGCAGATGAGCTGCGGTATTGGTCTCGTTAGCCCCTATCACTCTCCTCGTAATTACCCTTTCTGTCCCAGAGTATCGAAGGTTTTGTTGAGAAATATCTGGATTCCAAATGAATCACTCACCTTTGTCTCAAATTGCCTGTAGGACAGCAGCATCCCAGCGCAGTGGGCGGTCTATGCTTTTGCTGTTTGAGAAAGAGCTGATAACTCTCAGTACCTCAGTGCCTTGTGCTCAACAGTTCGTTACGAGCGTTACCAGTTTAAAACAGAATCAGGGCATTTTTCCCCTCTTCATCCATGCTGTTTATACCAATGATTCACAAGTAGATGTTGCACGTACAGCCTAGTTTCATCAAATGTTATTAATTGGTATCTACTGTAATGCAGGAAAAGCAATGTCAGATATGAAAATAAACGGGAAACAGGTTGTCGAGGTTTTTCATCTCATTCTGGTGAATGATTTGGACTGGTGGGAAAACCTTTATTTAGCAAATTGCTTGTTTGTCTTCTGCAAGTTCGAGTATGCAGTAAGCAAATGCTTAAAACATTAAAGTGCTCCTTTTTAAGCTAGAAAGCAGGTACACTGGTAATACCAGTTCATTGCCTCTCAATGTTTGTATAAAGACAGCCAAATATTTACTTCTTACACGTTATTCCATCATCTCAATATCAGGTCTTCAGCTACTAACGCTGTGAATACTGAGTCCTGCAATATTTTGATTAGATAGGGGGAAGACGCTTTTTCCTACTTGTAAGGAAGCAAGAAGTCATCAATGTAAACAATGGCTATTATGTCTATTAAAAACAAATGTACAATTGCCCACCGATTTGCATATCTTTTCTGCTAATACATATATTGATGTTCCTATTTAACATCAGAATATAGAACTACAGCAGCTACTAAATGGTGCATTTCAGGAACATAAAGATTTCGAATCACTCTATGTGTGGCTGAAATAAAGGTGACTTTCCCCTTGACAGGACCAAGGCCTTGGTTTCACCAACAAGGTTTAGGAGCAAAAAAATTCCCAAAAGTTGATGATCATTGATTATCTAAGGGAATACTAGGGCATGAAGATGCCTAAAAGAAAACAAAAAAGAAAACAAATATACTTAGGGTGAAAAGAAGTATGGATTTACTTTGTTATGCAATTATTTTGGTTAGATAATACTTATTTTCATTTTGCCATGGGTAAAATTTATGTATGAGATTGCTTTGTTTTCTTTCTATGCATGCAGTGTACACAAACTGGTAAATAACTACTGGGCTATTATAGTATATTGAAGATGGATAAAATGGAAAATAATTCTTGTACATTTCAACTGAATCTTGAAATAACATCCGTATATTTCGTAGTGACACCTAAAACTATACAACATCAGAAATAATATTAGAAATGTACATGTTCATTACTAGCTATGAAATAAAATACATTAAAAAACTAAAATATGCTGATAGCAAATGTATTTAACACTGATATATGCCACCTACTCTCCAGACCAGCAAAGCACTGGAATATGCTTAAAATGCAGTTGGAAATTAAGATGTATTCCAGCCCTTAACTGAGCTGGACGCTTGCAGGAAGAGTCAGAACCTTCTTAATTCTTTTCAAAATTTCTCATTACACCAAAGAATTGCACTGTGCTGGAAACCAGCGAACTGTCCCTCCAGCAGAAGTATTTTCTAAGTGTAAAGTCATTTATTGGATATAAGCATTTCAGGAGTTCATTAGCTTTATCGTATCGTCCTGTTCATAATTTTCCTAAGTCTGCAGAGTTCAAAATGAAAACTACATTTTGTGTCACATTACTAGCAGTTTTATGCACAAACACAGCGAATTAACTGTTTTGCTGTAAATCAATTTAATGGTGTTCACTGTAAATGTAATTGGTAATTTTTTAAACGGTAACTAACACTTCATAATACAGTATTTCTATATATAGCAAACAGTTCAAGGGACTTAATTACACAGTGACAGAGAGTTACGTTCTCACTGTGTAATTTTAAAAATCGTTTTTAACAATAAGGAGCAATTGAAATTTGTCAATTTAGGAGTGACAAAAATGTTTTTGACTGTAAATGCAGTACTTAAATTGTTGTTTTACCAGTGGACTTGTCACCTTGATGTAGCCGGATGTCATAAAAACAGTTTAAAACTGTAAATTTAACCATTACATCTAATGGCAAAACTATTGTTGGCTAGTACTTGTTAAAATGCAGGAATTCAAAATAAGATGAAGATGTAAAATCTGAGCATTAAAATTGTGGTTTGGAGGTTGCTTTAAGTGTACAGCAGTTAACACCAATGGAAGTACTCCTAAGAAAATGATATGATTTTACACCATAGAATGATTTAAAATAAAGTCTTGATACTTGAGACCCCACATAGGAAGAAGTAGAGCTTCTTGTCATGCCTAAATATGTGGCTAAAGTTAAAAGCATTTAGGCAAAAAAAAAGGTATTAACCCCTCCTACTACAACCACAACACTGATTTGGGTGAGCAAATCATTGTTCCCCTACATATGTAAAACCTGGGACTGTAACTGAAGTAGGAAAAGCACTTGGGGAGCTGCTACAGAAGTAAATACGAAGTGGCCCTCGCTTTATTTTCACATCTCTCATAGCCTGCAGTGCTCCAAGTGCTTGTATCGCTTTGCATTGCACTCAAGGCAATCAACCATTTCTATCACTTATCTAAGATATCAAAGTTTAGTGTGCCAGTAGTCACTTCCCCAGGATCTGTTGTGGCAAGGAGTCTCTAAATCTCGAGAAGTAATCTTGAGAAGCGTCCCTACTTATGGTAGCCCACTGCCGTGCAGGAGAGCTCAAAAGGCTCTTGGGCTGTTGATTATAGAGGGGTAAGATGGTTGATCTCTAGTCATATTTGCATATTGACCACAGTACCAGCATGGCTCAAGTTTGCCCTCGGCTAACTTGTGTTGTTATCTGGCTCCCTCAAAGCACTGTGGGGCCCCACATGCTGCTCTCATGACTAGATGCATGCCTTGTGACCACCTTGGTTGGTTATCGCTTGGGTAGGGATATAGAGGATAAAGGTGTTGAGGCAAATGTTGAAGCATGCACATATGCTTACAGAGAATATGGCTCATCAACACCAAGTATCAGACTTGGGAGGCTTAGGTCAATTAAGGCTTCCAAGCACAGGGGCGGGGAAAATTAGACTGCCTGTGAGGTTTCTGCTAGGGAAGATCCCTATTGGTTCATAAGGAAAAGTGGCGATTGCTCATTGTGCATAGAACTGTCCAGCTGGTTTCCGAGCTTCTCACTCTGCCAAGGACAGCATGCCTGTGTTCCTTGGAAATGCGGTGGGGAGAAGCATAAAGGAAAACTTGTAGTACTAAACGTACCCAGGTGCTCACTGACTGAAGGTGGAGAAACCAAAGCGCCATTTCAAGTGAGAGGAGCACAGAGGAGAGGCAGAACTAAATACCATCCACTGTTGGCTGAAATCCTTTCACCCACGCAAATGCAGGACTGCAACTCTGCTTCTACACACTGTGTTACTCTGGTCATTTACACTAATAATGAAGAATCCTTCTAATCTGCAAGTACTGACACTGTTTTGGAGCTAACTCTCTGCCAGGAGAAATGCAACATCCCATTTCACGAAAAGGAACAGCCTTCCAAGAAGGAGACCTGCACCCAAAGTCCTGGAGTTCCAAAGAGGTCTCACTTCATCCCCCAGAAGCTCAGGAGAGTGGCTTGATGCTTGTGGGCAGCCTTGGCATTCCCTGGTTCCTCTCCATGCACCCACTGGAGAAGCAAGCCACAGGGCTAAGAGCATAATACTATAGTTAAAGTCACTAAATCACAGAATGATATGGGGTTGGAAGGGACCTCTGGAGTCCAACCCCCCTGCTAAAGCAGGTCCTCCTAGAGCTGGTTGCACAGGAACATGTGCAGGCAAGTTTTGAATGTCTCTGGAGACAGAGACTCCACTCTGGGCAGCCTGTTCCACGGCTCCACCCTCAAAGACAAGTTCCTCCACATGCTTAGATGGAACTTCTTATGTACAAGTTTGTGCCGATTTCCTCTTGTCCTCTCACTGGGCACCACTGAAAAAAGACTGTCCCCTTTCTCTTGACACCCACCTTTTAAGTATTTATAGATGTTTATCAGATTCCCCCTCAGTCTTCTCCAGGATAAAAAGACTCAAGTCCTTCAGCCTTTCCTCATAAGAGAGATGCTCCAGGCCTCTAATAATTTTTGTAGTCCTGTTACCCCAGGATCCAAGAAGTGCTGACTTCCACTGTGTCACAGCTGTACCACCTGGATGTGAGAGGAAGGGAAAGGAGATGGGGCTGGGAAAGTGATGAGCAAAGGGCAGAGATGGGTTCTAAAGAGAATCCTTGGGGAAAGGAGATTTGGGAGATGTACAGAAAATGCTCTCAGCACAGCTGCATCAGTCCTCAGGTCTGCTTCTCTTACTCCAGTCTTCTGAGCACCTGCCTCATCCTCATTTGTGCTGCTTTCTCTTATGCGGGGTGGCATGTCTCTGCTATGTGTGTGACAACATCCTCCATCATGGACAGTGGACTTTTAAAACTGCCACAACAATTTTATGGTGTTTTGCTCAATACCAGAGATCAGATTTCACAGCAACAAAGAAGAAAAACTCAACCATCTCTAGCTTATCTGTCTATATCAGTAACAAATTCCAACACGACAAGTGAATTCAACAACTGCACTTTTGCCTGAGCTGTGTCGGAACTATTATGGTCTCTGTTAAAAGAACCGGTCTGTAACCATGACATTTGGATCCAGTGAGAGCAATGTCTTCAAGCAGGGGGTTAAACTGGGTGCTATGCTAGCCTGCACTCTCTTAAAATGAACACTAAAAAATGTCTGAGGGCCAAAATTCGCTGCCAACTACACATAAACACCCCCAAGTGACTTCAATAGGAGCTTCCTGTGTGTATCCAGGAGCAGATTTTAGAGCTAAGAGTATGCATCAAAGTCTAAATAGCAAATGTTAGTGAATTGACATTCTGTTTATTCATTATTTTCGAATGTCGATAGGGATTTCTCTGTCTAATATAAAATGATTTGGTTGTCACATTTTTAATGAGGGCTTTTAATTACTCATGATATACAGTATTGTACTGGTTGTTTTGCACAGTTGCTTCTGTGCATTTAAGCAAATCCCCCGTCTATTAGAAAACCTGCCTACATCAAGGTTTTGGTAAAACACAGCCTTTGCCATTGCTTTTCTACAGAAGATGCTTTCAACTTCTAGCAGAAAGCATGAAAGGGAAGACCTCCATTAGATTTGTGGTATAGATAGAGGAAAAATGGACTGGCAGAGGTATCTTTAGTTGTCTTTTGGTAACAGTAAATGTGGTTACACTGAGGTCCTATACGCATCATGAATTTCATGGGGAGGGGGTTGCAATTTTTAAAATTATAAGCAGGGAGGCTAAGCTTTGTCACAAAATGAGAGGGCCTGCGGCTTGCAGTGTGTTTTGGAAGGGTGGTTTTGGTTTGATTCCCACTGAAACAAAGCAGTGGAGGCTGGAAACCATGGCAATCTCAGGTCTCACCCACAGTAGTGCCCGTCACAGGGCAGACCCAGGAGCTCTCAGGTCAGGCACAGGCTTCCTGCACACATGATGTCAATAGGGATATAGAAAACACTATCAGTAAGTTTGCAGATGACACTAAGTTGGGTGGGAGTGTTGATCTGGTTGAGGGCAGGGATGCTCTACAGAGGGACTTGGATAGACTGGATAGATGGGCCAATGTTAATGGCATGGCCTTCAACGAGGCCAAGTGCCAGGTCCTGCACTTGGGCCACAACAACGCCATGCATCACTACAGGCTTGGGGAAGTGTGGCTGGAGAGCTGCCTGGCGGAAAAGGACATGGGGGTGCTGGTCGATGGGCTGAACATGAGCCAGCAGTGTGCCCAGGTGGCCAAGAAGGCCAATGGCATCCTGGCTTGCATAAAGAATAGTGTGACCAGCAGAAGTAAGGAGGTGATTGTCCCCCTGTACTCAGCACTGGTGAGGCCACACCTTGAGTCTCGTGTCCAGTTCTGGGCATCTCAGCACAAGAGCGATCTCAAGGTGCTGGAGTGAGTACGGAGGAGGGCTACAAAACTNGGGTCTCTTCCAACCTATATGATTCTATGATTCTATGATTTGACCTGTCTCTCTCCTGGACTGGGCACGGACATTTTCAGAAGGACGTGCAGACATGTGAGGCATTTGCATATCCACATAAGACTGCAATGTCCATATAACGAACTACAGGCCCATGGGATAAATCACATTTATGGGCATGGCATCTCACACTGTTAATGTTTAAGCAAGGAGCAGCAAGGATGGGACAGGGTCTGGGAAAATATTGACTGAGCAAAGAGAGGCAGCAGAGGACACTGGCTACCCTTCTGCCCCCACCTATGACCACACAGAAAGGCTCAGACTTCCTCAGCCTCGGCACCTTTAAGATTCACCTGTCTTCTTGGATCAGGTCCAAAAGAGTGAAGCAACATCTCCATTCCCAAACCAAAACATAAAGAGTATCTGTCAGTCTCTCAGTGTGATTTGCAAGCGCTACGCAGAAGAAGCAGGGAGACAATTTTGGAAAACGGAAATAATTTTGTATTATTCTTTTTTATATTCAGAAGTACATGAGCATATGAATGGAATCATGCATGCAAATATATATCTATATATATATTATAGGGAAAAATTAAAGCTATGTGCAAAATACAGGGGCTAGAAAGCAACTTGACACCTATACAGGAGGCTGGTTTCTTAGAGCCTAGATAATGCACCTCAAATATTAATCAGCTTTTATGTTTCAAATTCTAGAGCTCTTTAATTGCCTTAATACAGAAAGTGTCCTCCTTTGGTATCGTGGAAGGGCTCACATGTAACAAAAATAAACACATTAAATAAATAAATAAATAAACCCAATCTCCTAGGTACTAATTTGCCATGGATTGTATTTAAGTCCTCATCCATTATGTGAATTAGAAGTGAAACAAACACTGGCATCAATACTCTATTGCAGCCAGATCAGCCTGAGATCCAAGTGAGTGTGTGTCCTGGACAGTTTGTATTGATGCTGTCCTGAGTATCATGCTCATCAATAATGGAAATAATTGCATTTTAATAATTAAAAAACCCCCATCATTTTCACGAAGGTAGAAATGATGACTTTGTTCCCTCCCTGCAGTTTATCTACCTTCTAATGACAGGAATGATTCACCAAGCAGCTCATTTATGAACACACAAAGCACACAAAGAAATCTGCTTTTATGCAGGCAAAAGAGTATCAAATGTCCCTTAAATATCAACCTAGAAATACACTGCATTGGGAGCTTTGAAATGAAAGGTGAAATGTATGGAGGAAGGGTAACTACTCCTGGCCCTATATTTGTTTCTGTCCTGATGATGGGTCAAGACAAGTCATGGAAATCCTTATTCTGATTCATTTTGCTTTGAATTTTTAGGAATAATTTGATGTTCCAACACTAAAACCTTCAAAAAATGGGGATGCTTACTAATGCAATGATGTCATGCTGGATACTGACTTGGGTCTATGTGGAGGTGGATAAAAAGTTTTATCTCTTGGTTCTCCTGCTCTTTTGGTTTTGTAGTTCCTAGCTCTTTATTAGTTCTCTCTCTCTTTTGGTTTTCTTAATTCTTTTATGTACTCTCCATGTAGAAAAATCTTGAAATTGTTTCGTAGTCTTAGATCTGTCTTCTGTAAAATTAGCTAAATCACAATATAAACATGGTCATAATCTAGCTCCAGATTATATTCTGACAACATTTTTCTGCTTCTAGACAAAAGTTGAGGGCATTTTGCCCAGGTTGTGGCCTCTACCTGGGATTTTGCAAATTAAAAATTTCCCAAGCTTACACACCCAAATGTCCTGGAGACTCAAATTCCCGAAAGCGGAAAATAAAGAAATTAATAGTAAGGGAAAAAAAAGTGTCATAAATTTCACTTTACTCTCCGGAGACTTTCTTATGTTGATTCGAAAAAAGGCATAATGAGGAATGAGTGGATTGCCTGGCCTCTGCAGGAGCCCGTGTAGCTTAGATTCCTGCCCACTTGCTCTCTTCCTTTTGACTGCAGTCCTAATTCAAACTGATGTGATTAAGATAATGTTCACCAAAAACCTGTGCATGAAACTCAGAATAAATCAGTCACCAACTTTAGAAGCTTGTGGCTCTCAGCCTTCAGACTGGCCAGTGTCTGAATTAGCATCTGATGAAAAGTTCTCTAAAAGTATGCGCTAAAATTTCCCACTGATATGGCAGGTTTTGAGACGCCTTGTCACTTTTTCACATACTTGAAGACACATTTTATAAAATATCTATAAACTCTTTTAACTATAAATTTTATTTTTGAGAACAATTTTATGAGAACTATGTCCTAAAGATAGGTTAATTTTTATATCCTGCAAAAGCAAACTCAAAAAGCAAACACTTCTACTAGAGCCAGCAAACAGAAATAGTCTATGCATATGCCTGACACTAAGGGGATACATAAATGCTTTGCCACCTCAAGCTTTTACAAACATATGCCTCTAGACCAGTGTCTATTTGTTATTTTGAATTTGTTTATATAGCAATAATATATTAAGAAAACCAGCACATACATCTCAGAAAAAAAAAAGTTGTTCCTTTATGTTAGAAAAATTGTTAGAAGCAAAAGCAAAACCTAGATGAATAAATCCATTCCTCTGGATTTGCTATAAATACTATGCTGTGGCTGTATAATCTATACTAAAATTTCAAGTAGGCAGTTGATATTTTAAATCCTTATTGAGATTAAAATTAGGAGTACCAGATATCAACATAAATATTCACGCACAAGCAAAGGATATTCTCTCTCTGAGCAAAGGATGTCCTTCCATTATGCCAAAATGAATAACCTAAACCCTTTTTGTTTCTTTACACTCACAGTTTAGCTTTGTGTCATACCTATTTCTTCCCTTAAAGCTACTTAGCAGATTAATTCAGCAGAAATAAGCGCCTTATTGTTGATTATATAAATGATTCAGGATGTTTGACATATTTAAATTGACAGAATGGCACAAATTGCAGCCTCACCCTGCGCTTTGCTAGTTCACATGCACCAGGACCACCTCTAGGATCATTAAAAGTTCAGTTAATTCAGTAGTACTTTGCACCGAAGAGTTTTACTGCAATGATTAGGTTTTCAAAGATAGCAGCAGGCCTTCCCTCCCAGCCCAGCTTCTCTTTCAGATTCTAGTGAAAGTGAACAAATAAAGAGCAGGGGGGGAAAAATGAAAATACCTGAAGAGAATAAAGAACAAGGGTGATGGGGTAAGATGGATTACTTGAATTTTCCACCAATCACTGAACAACACATTGGCTAAAGCATTGATTGATGAAGTATTTAAGTCGTCAATCTCGCATCACAAGCCTTTTTACAAATGGCTGCAGAAAGGGGCTGACATCGAGGTGGTATCAATGGAAGTTGGCTTTGCTACAAAATATAAGAAAGACCTCTAGTCCACAATTTGCTCTCTCGCAAGACGTTCAATAACCACTTTCGACGGCCACTTTGCCAGCAAATGTTTCACTTAAAATGTCGGTATTCTTTACTCAGGACTGCTGTCCACCTCTAAATTTATAGGCCTTTACTATGGCAAGATTTACTTTCCTTTAGTTTTCAGTCAGATTATTTTTCCCCCATGCAGACTGCTTTTCAATTTACATGGAGGTTTTCTTGGTGGGTACTTTTTTCTTTTCTTCCCATTCCTTAAAAGAATTACAACCAGTTGTTGTCTCTTCAGATATTTTTTAAAACAGTGTATGAGTCATTGCCAGAAATCTGTGTTTGATTGAGAAATCAGCTTGTTTGGGCTTTTTATTTTCCTTCACTTTCCTTGTGCATGGGCATTAACCTAAAAATAAGTGACTGTGCAGGATGTTAGTTTAGTATCTGCACAAGCTGTTCCTGGAGAGATGGGTGGCTTCTTGGTAACCATCAGCACCACACTGTTTGTTCCCTGAAGCCCCTTCTTTTTCTTCTTCCAGTAGAATATGATACATGTAAGGATCATCTCATATCAAGGCAATGAGAGCCAAGCATGAAGGAAAAAGAAAGAAAAAAAGTCAACAAAAGAGAGTACATACCCCAGCATGAAAGAGCATCTTGATTTCAAGTTTTCTTTCAGGAGTCGTTAATATTTTATGAGACCACACAGAGTGTTCCTCCAGTGACATTTTTCTAAATAATGTAATGTGCAGTAAAGTATCAGACAAAGGGGAGGAGGAGGGAAATCGCCTTGTTTAGATTAAAAACAAGAAAAA
>VZTM01029338.1:136978-164611 GCA_013400555.1 Jacana jacana | reverse complement strand
GGGAAGGAAGAAGTTGAGTGAAGACCTTTCTATTCCAACAGTTCTTAACTTAATCTAGAGGGTCTCACTCTAGTTGTCTTGGAATGAGCATAGAGCACAGTGAGAGGAGGGAGAAGAGGGGCTGGGAGCAATACTCAGACACAGGTGATCCTACAGTAGTTTGCTGGGTTTCTGCTTTTCTTTTAGCCACTGGAATCAGATTCCAGTATAGCAGGAGTTCAGAGAAGGGGTTTGAGGTTCTCGGAGTTCTGTGCTCAGGAGTCATGCCAGTCTAGGTGTCATAGCCTCAGTTGTTATACAAGGCGGTTAACCTGCCCCCGTGCTTGTTATCTGGCTTCTGCTTCCCCAGTCTCTTCCATTTCATTTCTACTCAGAGCGCAGTCTGTCATGGTAGGAGCAGGGAAAGTCTAGAAGCAGCATGAGAGAGCATTCTTTGAAGGGCTGGGGAATTGGATATAAAAAGAGGCAAGAGTGGTGGGTGCTTCTTCCTGAGAACCCTCCCATGCCTGCCTTAGATGCGCATAGAGCAGAAACAGCACCACTACTGTTATTCCCCCAGAGTATGCTGTCCTGTATGGGAGATCTCTCCTGCTTCATGGGCTGAGGTAGCAGATGAGAGGAGGTGAGAGCAGGAGAAACTTAAGAGAAATTTTTTTTCTTCTTAAAAAATGACTGAGAAGCCATGCACATCTTAGCCCCCCAAGTTCTGCTTCTGGACAGATATTATTAACTTGTTCCCTGTGTAGAATGGGTATACCCATTCAGCAGCTGAGAGGGTGGGTTTCACTGAGCTGTTCTTTGTCTTATTGAAGTAGGTGGCTTTGAGCTAAAGCCTGTGTGCTCAGAATTGGAAAGGGTCCTCTTCTGGGCCCAGCGGTTTCAGCTGAACGTGCTATTATCTCCAGCTACTGCCACTGCTGAACAACAGGAACCTATCACTCCTAAAGTTTGTCTTAAGCCACACATTTGAATTTTTTTAGCCAAGTAATAGCCTGTGAGATTACAGAATGGTTGAGGTTGGAGGAGACCTCTGGGGGTCAACTGGTCCAAACCCTGTGCTTAAGCAGAGCCATCTACAAATGGTTTCCCAGGACCATGACCAATGGTTTTTTTCATATCTCCAAGGATGGAGACTCCACAACCTCTCTGGGCAACCTGTGAAAAAGTGCTTCCTGATGTTCAGAGGGAACCATCTTTGTTTCAGTTTCTTCCTATTGACTCTTCTTCCACCAAAGGTAAATCTTGCTTGCTCCAGACTTGCCTCCTGATCTCTGGGGCCCAAGATTCCTGAAGGCCAGTCTTGCTAATAAAGACTGAGGCAATGAAAGTACTAAGTACCTCAGCCTTTTCCGTGTCCTGTGTCACCAAGGCCACTGTCCCATTCAGCAGTGGGTTCACATTGTCCCTAGCCTTTCTTTTGTACTTATGTACTTACAGAAGCACTTTTTGTCTTCGACATCTCCAGCTGGGCTTTGGCTTTCCTGACCTCATCTCCTCATGCTTGTCTCTGTATTCCTCACTGGTTATCTGTCCTTGATTTTTTGCTTCCTTTAGGTGTTTGAGTTTGGCTAGGAGCTCCTTGTTCATCCACACAGGCCTCCTGGCATTTTTGCCTGATGTCCTACCCATTGGGATGGACAGCTCTTGAGCTTGGAGGAGGTGATCCTTCAATAAAAACCAGGTTTCCTGGGCCCCATCTTCCCTCCAGTGCCTTATCTCATGGGTGCAGTCCTTGAAGAGGCTTATTTTGCCTTTTTATCCTTTTCTCAGGTACAAAGAGCTTAGCTGTTGAAAGTAACGCATGCTGCCTCCTGCACACAGCAGGCTCAGAGCTCCTGCATGGAGTCCTAAAACTGGGATCCCTCCCAGTAGAACTCAGCTGGTGTCGATCTTCTGAAGCAGGTGGTAACAAGTAGGTAGTAAATTATGTTACATGTTATCCAGCTGGATCAGAAGAGGATGTCTATCTATAGAATTGAGCTGCTAATTTATGAAATGGTAATGTTTGGAAGCTTTTACATGACCTCAAATGAGTTGGCATCAGTTATCTGAGATACCGAGATGTAAATTCTTACTCCTGTTGGGCTGAAAGCAGTGGAATGCCCTTGACTTCAAAGGTCACTGGAAATACTCGTTATTTTTCAGGGCCAAGGTCTTATTTAATCTCAGCTGGCCTGTCTGTATTTGTTTAAAATATGTTTAAACCAAACTGATATAAAAGGCATGTGGGCTTTTTTTCACTTGCAATTATGTGAAAGCAGAAGTTTCTTTCTGTTTCATATTTATTTACTGATTTTGATCAGTGCTCCCAGGGTTACTTTTTATTAAAGTGCAATGCTTTTATTGAATTGTGTTTGGTTTTCCTGGTACATAAATGCCACTTTGCTTATTAGTGAAGTGCTGTTAAAAGCATTTTTTTACATACCACAAGAACTGCTAAAGTGGTTTGCAGTGCAGGAAATAAAAAATACTTGCTAGTCAATCTGCATCAGAAACATTAGTCTTAATTCAGTAAGCTTTTATTGAGGTGTAACTTGGCAGCAATTTGGAATTCCTGGTAGTTTAGTGCTTTTGTGGGTATGCTCACTGACCTACAGAAAGTGTTTCTCACCCAATATAAAAGAAAGAATCATACTGCTTAAGCCTGAAGGTAGATTCTGTACAAATGTGTTTTTCATATTACTACAGGGTGTTAGAATGTTGCTTTTTCAACATTAATTCATACTATGGGGGTGAAACCATAAATGCATTCTATATCTTCAAGGAATAGGACAGAACTGACAAAAGTGAGGTAGGAAATAGTGAAGAGCAGTCAATCAAACCAGAAAGTTCCAGTTGTGCAACCAACAGAAGCATGCACTGAGTTTTCTGTGTCTGCACCTCCAGAAGTACTAAAAATCTCTTGCTCCATATACACAAAACTCCCAAATCCAGAGCAAGAGAATAAGAATAGCTAGTTTAGCTTGGGATAGTGCCACACTCGGCATGTTAGACATTTGAGAGAAGGAGGGTAAACACTGTAACACCAGGTATAAATTATGTAGGGAAGGTGAAAACCTTTTGCACTGCTAAAGGATGCTGGGTCAAATCAGACTTAAAATGCATCTTTAAAAATAAGTAATATGCAACTTATATCAATTCTAATTAGGAAATGCATCTTGTAGTATCTAGATGGTGGCAAACACTTCCTAATAAGGGAAATTGGACACTGTAAAAGCAAAAAACAAACCAGAAAAGATTGCCTAAGTACTCTTGAGTATTCTAGATAGATGTCATATTGATTGGAATCATGAGACTAAAATTCTTGGTGCCATTAAATTCTTGGGGTGACTAGTGAAGGAACCTATGGGATAGAAATTAACTCTGGTCTTGATTCTTGATCACCATTGTGCGTGATTTGCTTCAGACTGGTTTTATAGAAGAGCCATTCTGGAGTAGTGATATTAATGTGCTTGTCATTGATGTTCTTGCACCAAAATAAAGGTCTGTTTGTGTTACAGAGTGCTGCACACTGTGGCTGTTAGAAGAAACTAAGCTGCCAAGGAATAAGAAGTTGTTCTTAGGAATTGATTAGTGGTTAAAAGGTGGGAAACAAAGTGTAGGAGAAAATTATCTGTTTCCTAAACGAAGGGAGATAAATTAGTGGATTTCCATGGGGATTTGTAGTGTTAAACACATTCCTAAATTAGTTGTTTAAAAAAAAAAGTGGTGGAAATTGAGGTACTGAAGTTGGATGATAATACTGTGTTTTCAAAGGCTGCAAAAATGAAATGTGTGGATTAGTGCATGAATGACCAGATGGTAAAATGATGGGTGAATTGCAACCATTCTCTGGCTAAGAAACTCCTGAGCCAAAGACTGAGGCAATTTACAAGGTGAAGGACCTCTGTTTGCTAGTCCTGCCTGGTCTCCTGCTCTTTTCCAGGCATTCAGCACGGGTTGATTTAGGCAGCAAGAGTAGTAGGTGGGTAGATCTTTGATCTAGCTCAGTGTATGGCTGTTTGGGGCTCTCAAATTTGGTTCAGAATGACAAACCAAACAGGTAGTAAACATGTTAGATTCCTTTCCAGTGTTTGTAAAGGCAAAAATGTACATGAACTCAACGGGAGACTGGACAAGTACTTGGAGGGATCCACTGGGAAAAATAAAATGGTCAGGTCATATCAGGCTGAGGACATCAACTAAACTGACAACAGTTGGGAATACAGTGTGTATTCTTGTGTTCTTCACCAGGGGGCCACTGCTGTGGACAGTGTACTGAGCTAGCTAGAGCCAAAGGGTGAACCCTTGTATGGCCCCTAAATTCTGTTCCATAGCCTTATTTTTCATTCTGGCTGTTTAACTCAACTGTCTCTTGCACAGAAGCAGAGGAATATAATAGAGTAAATAAATCACAGCAGAGGACAGAAGGAGAGGTGGAAATCCCGGTGAAGCTCCCATTGTCAGTTAACACTCTGTGACATTCGGTATGCTTACAATTACTGCTTTTACTCCTGAAGGCATCAGTACCTGAAAAAAGCTGCTGTTGAGCTCTTTAGGAATTCCATGCAGGAGGATTGTGAAAAGTGTTGTGGTGAATGACTTTTAAGGCTTTAGAGCTATTGGAAAAGTAACTTTGAGGGGTTGGTGTTGGCTTGTTGTGATGCAAAGCCAGTGCACCGGCCTGCTGACAGCATGTCTGACCTCTGTTTTCAAGAGGAAGGGAGGGCAATGAATGGGCAAGAAGGACCTAAATCTGTAGCGATGCCCACTGAGCATTTGCAGTGCTTTGGGAAGTACTGTTCACAAATGCCAAGCAAAAAGGAGGGAATTGCCATGGCTGATCAGAGTCTTTCAGTAGTTGTTACCTTCTTGGCTCACCTCATTGCTTGATAGCTAATGTGCTTGGAAAGCGAGGCCAGCACTGCAACACGACCAGCTTTCCCGTGGCAGTTGGGTCTCTTAAAATGTTTGGCCTGCGGTGCTGTTTTAAGAGAGAGTGACGCTTTGGATGCGACAACGGAAATGCTGTGCTCACAAATGTTAGAGGGCAATGTTGAAGCATTCTGTAGAGTATTGATTTCCTGCTACAGGACAAAATGCAAATTTCTGCATGTATTTTCAATCATAGTGAAAAAATTGAAAAAGAAAAAAAAAAGGCAAGCTAATGGATCTGTTGAGTTTAAGTTGTTTCACAGACAGGAGCCACACTGTTGGGACTACGTTGCCACAAACTCACGCTACCCTATCTTGTAAGATTTTGTTGCTTTGTTTCCAATATGGTTTGCATTATGTAATTAAAGTACATTTATTTGGGGAACCGATTCTTAAAAATAGTTTTTGTTGCAGCACACAATGCTTTAGGTCATTTGAGGGTCTATCTACGTGGATCGGCATGGGCAGTGACACCTTCACTCTGCTTGTGCCCTGACCCAGCCAGCTGGGAGCCAGCTCCAGTGTAGGAGATGAGTGGCTGCGATTCGTTTGTAGCTGGGCCTGAGTTAATAAGGCTGGCTGCAAGGCAGGAGACATTAGTTTGGGCTCAGAACTGTGCTAATGTGGCCACATGATTGCTGGAAAGAAGCTGGTCTTATGTCCAGCTGGCTCAAAGCGTGAATAGAGCAAAAACATGACTGTGTCTGTTTGTAAGCTAGGCAGAAATGCAGGTCAGGAGATGAAGCTTGAGAAAATTTCTCTTTATTTCTAGAGCTGCTGCCACTGAGATTTTTGCTTTTTATTTAAAAAAAATAAAAGTCAGTGCTGACATTTGCTTCATTTAGTTTACAGTAAACTCATGATATTTGCAGTGGTTAGGAATGTACACTCCTGATGCTAAACTATCCTACAGCAGACTCTTTTTCAAAAAGAGTGATTTTTAAAGACACACACACACACACACACACACACACACACACACACACACACGTCCCCCCACCCCGAAAAGCAGATGAACAATCTTTTTAAAAGCTGAAGATCTTTTAGCCTTAAGGCTTAAAGACCTCACCATCCTTTGTTACTTACATTGGCAGGGAAGCAAAGGTGGTTTTTTCCCAGAAAGCAATTGAGAGAGGGGGATACAGTTAGCACAGATTCCAAATGGGACCTAGGCAGCTCTGGAGGGAATTATTAGCTCCTGAAAATGCCTCAAGGGTACTTACTGCTGATTTTTTTTTTTCTTCTTGCTGTAGAGATCTGCTCTGAGAAGAGAAAGATTTTATACCTTCTCTAGTGGATTTCTGAATGGTGGATAGACTTGAGCCACTCTCTACAGGTCTATAATAAACTGGGATATTGAATTCTGTTGGCCTTGGCCTTTGTTTGCTCTCTTGGTGATTCTGAACTCATGTTGTTTACACTCCAGATCATCTTTTACAGTCAGCAGCAAGACTCAGATATTGTACCCTCTACATGTAATTGAGGCCTTTCTTTCCCTATTTCTGTTCTTACACACGTGTGTTGTATTTGTATTAGGTCCCCAGTGGGTGAGCTTCTAATACCTTCTTTTGAAACCAATTTTGTAACTTTATTGCAGTTCTTGCATTCTGAGTAGTTTATACTGAATAAAATATTCATTGAATGAATAACTGATGCTGAAGTATATTCATCTGAACATGTGTTACACGGGGGTTTAAAAAAAGATTGCTATTAAGTACTGCTTTTATCTGCGTGGGCTTCACACTGTAATTGAGTAACAGAATTATAGGAGACAAGAGGAGATAAGCTTAAACTGTCATATCTGTGTTTTGATCTGATACTATTGCTTTATCCTCCCTAAAGGACTGCACATGACGTTCCAAGTGCCAGACTCGAACATCTTACCCAGAAGGTCCACCTTTATTATATATCCTGGGTTCAGGATTCCCCTGCAAAGAAACAGAGATTACTCTTAACGAAAGGAAGTTTATGATAGCATTCAGATATTATGAAAAAACCCCACACCAGATAACAATTTTGAGGTACAAAATACTTTATTTTTTTTAAGGTGACTTTTTTTTTTTAAAGATATTATGGCAAACCCCAAGACCTTCTGTCTTTAAGTAACAGTTCTGTAATATAGTCCACTTGTACCATGCATGAAAGCATGCCCAGTCACTTGGAAACAGGAAAGTTTTTCTCATTGCAGAAGCTACAGGGTAGCACCTTAGACTTTCTCTCCCTTACATTCAGTGTGCTAAAACACATAATGATGTGTAACTGGCACCACCTCAGTTTCTTTAAGCTCATTCAGCCATCACTGTTCTGGAAACCAGAAAAGGCAAGGCAAAGCATTACAAGCATTACAAATACCCTTCTGTCATCTTCATTTTGGGAGCAATCCAGATGGAAAGATTCTGCTGATACCAGGCCAGCTTTGGGCTGGTCTGGGCAAGGGATTGGGTGTTTGGCAAGAGCTACGGAATGGCCAGTTCTGGCATTGCTAGCAAGAGCAGTGGTTGCTGCCAACAGCTCTCTTTTACTTCGGTTTCTCTAATCAGCTCAGAATTAGCAGGCAACAGCCCTGCATTTGTGAGGAGAAGCAACAAATCATTTTCTCTCTCGCTGCCTTCTCTGCTGTTCCAATCAGCTCCTCTTTCCCATATTAGCAGATACACACAGTGACCAGCAGTAACTCATTCATTGCGTTGGCTTTGCTGCTGCTCTGGAATTCCCCAGCTCTTTTTCAAGAAGCATTCTCAAGGATTTTTGAAAGTACAGAACTAATCCTGGTAGAGCACTGAAACCAGATACTGTGACGAGCTGTCTCCCTGCTGGAGACAGCAAAGAACTTCAGAAAAGATTCAGCCTTTACATCTTTAGGCTGGTGACTTGAATCAGTGTCATTGTGGTTACTCAGAGAAGAGGGTGAGTAGTTCAGATCTCTTGACCTAATTTGGGATACAATTTTATTCTTATGTAGCCTTAAGATTGTCTTATCAAAAACTTCCTCATTATACTGGGGAGACAGGGTGATTACTAAGGAAGGGTCATTTTGTTTAGCCTCTGCATGTTGCCAGTGTTTCTAACATCCTACCACCAGTGCTCCTGTCAAGTGAAGCAGAAGAGGTTTATAAGATCGTGAAAAGAGTAAGGGCTTCCATTCCTGCAGGCAGTCCTGCCAACTCACAAGAAGTCCAAGTTTCAAAATGAAGACCTGTAGGTCGTGTCTCATTCCCATTTGCCTTTTTTGCTGGGTGGTTTCAGATGATGTCAGGTTTATTGCCTTTCCAGATGCTTATCAGTAGAGTAAAAACCTGCAGGTCACTTTTGGACTGTATGGAAATTAGTACCTGTGCTTTGTGCTGTGTTGTTCCTCAGTGGCTTGGCTGCACTCAGTGTATTCTTTAAGGAGGATACACATATCACCTTTGTATTCCCATCAGTGCACAAACAGCTGTTCCTCAGATCCCAGATCTCAGATCTCAGATTTTGGGATTGTTTAGTTTGAGGAAGAGGAGGCTGAGGGGAGACCTCATCACTCTCTACAACTGCTTGAAAGGGCATTGTAGGGAGGTTGGTGCTGGTCTCTTCTCACGGGCAATGAGCAACAGAACAAGAGGGAATGGCTGCAAGCTGCAGCAGGGTAGGGTTAGGCTGGACATTAGGAAAAAGTTTTTCACAGAGAGAGTGGTCAGTCAGTGGAATCAGCTGCCCAGGGAGGTGGTGGAGTCACCCTCCCTGACTGTGTTTAAGAGTAGATTGGATGTGGTGTTGAGGGATCTGGTGTAGGGGAGAACTTGTAGAGTAGGGCTGACGGTTGGACTCGATGATCCCAAGGGTCTCTTCCAACCTGAATGATTCTATGATTCTATGATCCCTGTAGAGTCCCTGTGGTGCTGGAAGAAATGATCCAGCATCTGCAAAAAGGCCTAACTTCTCATTCCATGCCAGGATTCATAAAAATACATCTTTCTGCAGGATAGCAGTTGTTTAAGAAATTGTACAGAACGTACGGTCCTTGGAACAACACAAACTTCTCATCACGCTGTCTGGGTGCTCAGGCTCTATTGCTAGAGGACAATTTGGGTAGATTTGCCAACAGTGATCAAAATTATTCACAGTGCCTTTAGAGTTTTGAATTGTCTTGAAAACAAGGATTCCAAAATAAAAAAACAAACGCCTTGAGGAACTGTTACAGAAAAGGTTTTCTAGAATTGATTATATCCTGATTGTTTATAATTTGCAGATTTGTGTGTAAATATTACAGGTGTGTGTCTCTTTGGTATGGAAAATACCTATTTCATATGGAATACAGGGATTATATTAATTTCTTGATGCACCATCACATACACTGAAAAAATAGAGAGACTCAGTGTGGACTGACTGACTCTGTGACTCCATTTCTTGTGATTTAATTCTCCTTTTCCCCCACTCTTTTGAGCTGCCCATGGCTTTGTATACACTATTACAAGAACGAGGATGCAGAGTCCTGCTTCTCTGAACACAGGAGCAATCCAGCAGCGACTGACCTGCTGAAAAAGAGTGGCTTCCACTCTTTTTCAATTAGCACTCAACCTAATAGTTTTATCAATGGGCTTTTCTTCTAGGAGACATGTCCTTAGCCCTCCTGTGACTGGCTGTTACTTCTGTATATATTCCTGTGCCAGTTCTTCTCTCTAACAAACACACACACAAATACATGCAGAGTCACACCAAGCAGTACCCTCCACTTACACCCTCCCGATTTCTGAACAGATTCCTGTATGTGTTTATTTCAAACAGTGACATATTTTGCAAACTCCGCCTGGACAAGCAATGGTTGCTTAAAAATAGTACCAGCATGTCACTCCAGCATCTGAAGAGTGTGTTTGTGTTATACAAGGTGGAGTGCTCTCCTGCCTTTGCTGGATTGCAGTCTGTAAATGAGGAAATGAGTGTAATCTATAGGTCAGCTTTTCCACTCCAATTCTGTCGACCAACTTTATTACTTTAAGAAACTGCAAAGTGACTTAATGAGATAGCAGCTGTCCAAATTTAGTAAGAATAACTAGGATTACAGTTCTTTAAAAAGGAGTTAGGACAGTTTTAAGAAAACTGGTTAAAAATGTGATCTCTGTGTCTCTACATAATATTTTCTTTATGAAAAACGAAAATAGATTTTTTTTTCCCAGTAGCTGCTTAATTTCCTACCTACTGCTTGACATAGTAACATGAGGAGTTGAAGAGAAAATGACTGGTTTGGAACTTCTTGCCGGCTCAGCCCTTCTGGGTGGTCTGCATAGTTCAAATATTTCAGGAATGAAGTATTTAAGAGATTACAATGTTAAAAGAGCAGGTAATCAACAAACACATCTCCCTGTTATGCAGCAGTGCACTAAATGGAAGAGTTGAAAGGCACAAATACAGATTGTTCAGCTTTTCCGTGTCATGGCACTTGACAACAGAATACAGCTGCAAATAAACTTTTTACAAAACTCAGAACTACAACATTACAGAGTATAAATTTACAGTTGATTATCTGCCTAAAACCAGTGCAAGGCGAGCAAAGCGAATGAAATGCCAACATTAAAACCAGTATCAATCACAGAGGAGTGCAGACAAATTCAACAGAGCTGTTTGTTTGCTGGACTGTTTTCCCATCAGGTTCATGCTCAGTATCTTTCAGTTGCAGGTACTGAAGCTTCAGCAATTACACCCTGAAGCCTTTGTAGCTTTTGCCTCGTTACATATGCCAGCTTTCACTGCAGTACACCGGGTCCAGTGCACCTTCTGTAACAGGAGTGAGTAGTTTTCGTTACATCTTACTTTGTTTTGCTGTGTCCCCTCCCCTCCTCCGCCCCCGTTTATATTTCACAAAAGTTGGGGGGGGGGAATAAATCAGGTCCTTTCTTAAATCTGCAACCCTATCAACACTTTTTGGTTTATTTCAGGGTTTGGGTGTAAATAAAATATGAGAATTAGAAAATACAGAATGTTAGATCTTCAAATAAGGAAAACAAAGCCCAGCTTCTGCACTATCTGAATATGTCTGTAATATGTGTAAGAATCCCTAAAACTGGCAAATTTGGGCTATGGGAGAGATCGCTTGGTCAGAGTGTCCTGTCTATAACCTAGCTAATAATGTGGGGTTAGGCAATACACAGGCTCTAAAATCCACGAATCTCTAAGTCCAATCAAATGCACTTTCAGTGAGCACTGCTCCTGGTATGTGCCTTGCAGGCTATTGTAACAGGACTGGAAACGCTTTAACAACTGAATAAACCCACAGTCTTCCCTCTTGGGTAGCACAGCAGCACAGTCTCTGCTTTGGAACAGCATCATCAAATAAAAACGAGAGAGAGTCGTCTTTAACAAGAAGAAAACAGCAAGTTTGGAGGGTGGGGGTGTGTGTTACCATTAGAGCATAGCCCTCAGGCGTTACTTTCGTTTCCTGCTGGGGCAATGTGTGCTACTGCTGTCGGGGCTGCCGGGGACCCTGCCTGCAGTGCACTTACTAGAGCAGCTGAGAAGGAATCCCCGTGTAACGCATAGTCTGGTGTTGTCCACCTTTTTGTAGCCTGGATTCTAACTCTGTAATTGGACATCCGACCTTGGATTTGGCTAAACATATTCTAATCTTTAAGATCATTTGCTGTTAAAGATGAGCCTAATGAAACTAACAGTAAACTCCTATGTCAAGGAACGAAGTCCAAATTTAGAGGCTGGAGATGGCTGTAAAGCTACAGTGGCTGATGGAGCTGTCTCACGGTGTGTTTTAAAGAGTAACCACTGGCAGGCACAGGGGCCAGTGCCTCTGCTGGAAGAAGCAGGGGATGTAGAGGTACAACAGTGATCTAAGTTTATAGCAAGAAAAACACACTTAGGTGTGTGTCACTCCTGTCCACAGCAGGATTGCACGCGGAACAGAGGGTGTTTAGCCCTGTGACGGCCACTAACAGCTCTGTTCAATCCTATGGTGGTTCTCTCCTCTCTTTTCATAGCTGTGCTCATGCAACAGTTTCAGATGTGAAACAAGTACCAAGACCTTACTTTCGCCCATGAAGTACGAGAATGAAATTTAACAGATGGGAATCAAACCAGTAGAGTCAGAACTTTACAAACAGACCAGAACTTTGCACCCTACTAATGCACAGGCACGCATCAACAGATCTGCAGTTATAAAGCAGTGATCCTGCAGTGATCCATTTGCACAATAACTTCCTTTTAATTGTAAAATAAGACTTTAATTATATTATAACTGAATAGAAAGTGTTCTCAGAAAGAGGATGCAATTGCAGGACAGCTGTGCTGTCTGTGTAACTGTAACCTGCTTGTGTTAGTGGCTCAATAGGCACATAAGTGGCCAAACAGATTTAACCACCATGCTATCAGTGTATTCACTCTCAAACTCCAAGAGCTATGCTCGTTTTTAGGGAAGTTTGTTACAAAGGCCCCTTCCATTTCTGAATAATCGGTGCTAAGGAGCCTCTTACTCAAACCGCACCATCATTTTCCACAGCAAGGTGAAATTTGCAGGATGTTCTGGAGGGCAGCACCGAGTTCCAGTGCCATTAGGGAACGTGCTCCCAGCAAATCCCACTGCTGAATTTACAGGAGTACACATTCATTATAGTTCACTGCTCCGTGCCCAGTCCCTTCCCCTTTCATCGGCAGCAGTGTGGGCTGTGAGTTAAAAGAGTGTATGACTTCACAGAGTACTCTGAATGACTCAAGACTAAATTCAACTCTTCAATAAAAAGGTGGGTTTTACAAAATACCTGTTGGTTTGTGGCTTTTCTTTTCAGTTTTACCACTCAATAGTGTAACTACTTGAGAGAAGGGGCTTTGCTTCAACAAAGCTTACATACAGGTGTCTTCTGCAAGTTCTGAGGGTGGAATGAGCTAATGATTATCTAGTGAAGGGTTTGGAGGGAGTATCGCATTGTTTCCACCTCTACATGCTTGTTCTCAGAGTGTTGGAAATTGAACAGCAAATTGACTGAAGCAGCATTTTCCTAATGTTTGGATACTTCTTCCACACCACTTCTGGATTCTGAATTTATTTCAGAGTCTCTGCATGTCTGCTGTGTCCTGTTTTTATAAGGAGGCTCCCTGCAGCGTGTCTGGAAAGGTCATTAAGGCTCCCATCCAGCTTGATTTCTCTCAGGGCTAAACTGGATGTTTTCTGGGTTTGTTTGCCCACCAGAACCCTCGCTTGCTCCTCCCAGACTTCAAAAGCAGTGGTTCCAGCACACCTCTTCAGATGGGCAGATGGCCTGCATGCTAGTTTGAAATCTTTGTATTTTAGGACAAAATTAGCGAGTAATGGACCGAATCAATATAATCTAGAAAAACGTATGTGGGCAAAATAACACAAACGCTTTAAATGCTGCTGTTATTTAAAGCTAGGGCTTAGGCAAAGCAAGCACATTAGGAACTACAGTAGCAAAACCCGTGGTTTCATGTTTTGGCTAACCCAGGCATGGAAAACACTGGGATTGCTGGATTCACGTGCCTGAATTCGCTCCCAAATGTCACGTTACACGTTACACTTGTACACAGGTAGTTAAAATTTGCAGCAGTTGGCTAAGGCAGAACTGAGCTTGTTACAGAGAACGCAACATGTCTATCGAGACAGGGCTGTCAGGGAGCTGCAGAAAGGAGGCTCTCTGGGGCTTGCTTCATTTATTCTTTTTCAGTGCCAGGGTAACAGCAGTGTG
The DNA here is from genome assembly GCA_013400555.1 of Jacana jacana. NCBI lineage: Eukaryota > Metazoa > Chordata > Aves > Charadriiformes > Jacanidae > Jacana > Jacana jacana. The sequence continues at coordinate 151,016 of VZTM01029338.1, read as the reverse complement.
CAAACACACAGGTGGGTAGAGCGTAGAACAAGGAACAGAAGAAAATGGAGCAGTTGCAGGCCTGAAGCGTAACAGCAAATACTACAATTTTTACCCAAATCCAGTCTCCCCCAGACAGGAGCCAGACCTGTCAGCCACGTGCACAACGGCCCGTGGGCTACACCGGCAGCAGCTCCACAGGGTGAGAAAGTGTTAACTTCACCCCAAGTCAAACACATCATTGAAGTCAAATGGCACAAACCATCAGCAAAGGACTGTCTCAGGAGGCTTTTAACACCAGCGTTGGACTACAAGCACTTGCCTGCAGGTGCACTCACAGTGTGACTGGGCAATTCAAAGCACTTCAAACTGGAGCAGTTTTTTTACTGGAGACTATGTAAGAACGTGCAGGTGATTCTCTGCACTCCTTTACACCCCAGTCCCGTTTGTGCAGGTCCATCTAGCCGAGTTCCTCAGCTGTTTGTTAACTTTTGGACAGACCCGTTACTGTGGTCACACGGGTCGGCACTGAACTATCCTGTTCCTTCTAGGCTCTGGCCACAGACTCTGCTTTAACACTTCAGCAGCCTTCAGACTACACATTTGTTTGGAAGCAGTTTTTTCCACCTCTAATGAACTCTTGGCACTACAGCTTAGGAGAACCCCATACTTTTGGGGCACAGCCTCAGCATTGCTTCCAAGCCTTGTGCCTTTAGGTACTGGTGGCATTGCTTTGCAGTCTATCACTAGGGGATGCTTCAGCATTTCTGTCAACACGTAACCCTGCACCACCAAAGCAGCAGCCAGACTGACAGCCAATACCTGTCCCTAGAGCTACTCTGTACTCAGATCCCAGTATCAGAACAGACTCATCTTTTTGGCATCAACACATCATGGTAGAGGCCTAGGACTGAAACCTGGTGGCTTTTAATGCCTGTTCAAATGGATCGACACCAGCACTGGTGCCAACAGCTCTGCCTGCAACGTTTTGCACTTACACTGAGGTGCTCACACACGCTGAAAGGCTCTTGCCTGGACTGTTGTGCTGGCTGCAGTCTGCCTTCACCTCTCCACCCCAAGGGAAAAGATGAGACCCTCCAGCTTTGCAAGGATCAGTATTACCTTCATTCCTCAAGACTTCCAATTTCATCTGTTAGCTTTGAAGCTCCCGTCTTGTTAGGACATTGTGACCCCAGCACACATCGCTTCCGACTGAGCTCAAATGCAGAAAGTCAAGGAACAGAAGGAAGGACAGACTGCCAAGAGGAAATGTAACACACAGCAATGATCAGCCCTGTTCAGTCTTACAGCTGACCCACCACCTGATGTACTTGATGCCTTCTCCCCAAACTCAAGTCTCCACCAAGACTGTCCCCTCTCAAATAGCACAAGATCTGGACAAGTTCCTGTGCAACCTACTCCGACAGGGGGGTTAGACTAGATATCTCCAGAGGTCCCTTTCAACCCCTATATCATTCTGTGATTCTGTTCATCCATAGTAGCAAAGTTTGTGGAATAAAATGTGCTCCCTATACTACAGGCGTCCCCAGGCTGATCCTCAACCACCCGTTCATCTCACAGTAGATGCCCTTCCTGCTCCTTTATGGCAGTTATTCCATTGCTTTATTCACAGAAACCCAACACAGGCAGCAACTACAGCAAACTCTGCATTTGTGTTGCTCCGACAGGATCCATACATTGAGAACACGGTATCAGCACCATTTACAAGAGAGCAGGGGTAGTGCAGAGGATTATTATCCAAGAACACTCCCAATGTGACATATGAATGACAATTTTACAGGAAACCTGCAATTTCCAGGCAAAGTGAGTTAAAACAGAAAAACAGTAAGATGACTCTTCAGTTGTGTGGAGTTCAGTCTAGAAAACAGCCCTTCAGAGGTTGGTTACTGCTGACTTGCCAGAGTTGAGACCGTTGGACAGGATCACTTGATGTTGTAAAGCTGGAGTTTCTTCTTTTCATGGATATCTTAGTTGGGCATTTTCAACAGAGTTACATACTTAAAATGAGGAGTTACTAGTTAATACTCCAAAGCGTAATTAGGGGTCTGGCATCACAGACTAGGTTCTGGGTAACTAACCAACAACTTAAAGCTATTAGGCCTTTGACACTAACACAGGTTTTCCCTGCCTGGGTGACCGAGGGGAGGGAAAGAGCAGCACTGTTAGAGCTTTGCGGGTATGGTTAAAGCACAGCTGCTACTCCTGTAGGGCTGACCCATGGAATTGAGGAGGGTTTCAGCTAAGCTGGTTGCATCTGCTTAGCACTGCCATTCCCAGCCACTAGCTTCTGGCCTCCCTTACTACCCAGGTTAGGTGCACACCTATTTTATCTTGAGACTAACTTCAACTGGAATTCTCCAAGTCAGTCTGAGCTCGAGCACCATAAACATATGCTCGAGTTCTGTTACTTAGAACCAGCAGAAGCAAGAGTTGTCTTAATCCTCTGATTTTACAATAATTGAGGAGTATCTTATGTCTAATGGCAAGTTAAAAAATACAGTTTGGGTAAAGACAGCAAATCTCAGAATGTGTTCATTTAGATGAACATTTTTAGCCTCAGGAACATCATAACGTTGTCATTTGGCTCCCTTTGACATGCTGCCTCATTTTAAACTAACAACACATTAACAGTTGAGATGCATCCCATACAACAGCCAAGTGAATTTAAAGTCATTTAGAAGAAACACAAGTATTTCAGAATTAAGCCATTTGGTCCCAAGAGAGCAGGAAGGGTAGAACTGCAGCAGCACCACTACAAACAATTTAAGCGAACTTTTATTGAAGCATTAAGTTGTGGTACAGGTTATTTTTAAATGATCAAAGTCTAACACCACAGAAATTAGAAACACCATCCTCCCCCATCCTGATCACCCGAGATAGTTCAAGAATCCATTCAACAGCTTTCGCTTTTGTAGCCGAGGCTTACGCTCCTAGTTGCAAAACGTGTGTTTGGTATTAGTTGAAAGGGGATCTGCCGTCTACTTAAAGGGCCTCAAGCCAACAAACGTCAGGTCAGTTGGGACAACAGTTAACAGAAAACCAACCAAAAAAACCCCACCAACTCGCTGAAGTATTGGTCCTCAATATTAACACCAAAAAGCATCAGTGCCATTTACAGCAAGTAACTGGTAACATGGGTAAAGAGCTTCAACAATATGCTTAAAAACAAGTAATTCCAAGTGTTCCAACCACTTGATGTGTAAGCAAACAGACCTCAGGTCAGAAGCACCGAAAAAGCGCTTCATACAGAAATACAGAAGGAACAGAAAACCATTGTGTCAAACCAGAGAGTCAAGAGGGGGGAACTAAAATCTCCATTTCCGAGTTAACATGCGGGTCTCAGCTGGTAAAATCCCACCATTCCCAGAGCTGAAAGCGTGCCAGCTCTTTAAAGCCTGCATTTCAGTCAATACCCATTAAAGCGATTTCGAATCACACACTTATTCTTGCTCTGTGAACAGCATTCTACTTCACTTCTGTCCAGGTGTCCCAGACAGTTCTTGTTCTATGCCTTCACATAATGCCCTCAAGTCACAGTAAGAGGAACCACCTTAGTAATTAGGAGGAAAAACAGATGAGGTCACAACACTCAAACACAACCTAAGTCACATGCACAACAATGTCACAGGACTGTCACAAGATAGAGGCATTAGCTTTGCTTGGAACAACAAAATGAAGTGACACTGGACCAGTTTAGAAGCACTCTTTACAGTTAGGAAGTGGTAGGTCACAGGTTCTACTGAGAATAATCCAAACCAACCAGCACACCCAGCCTGGCAAATCCCACTCCTTCACTAGATCTACCTGCCAGCGCTCGAGAGCACCAGCTTCTTAGTCTGACCTAACTGGTGACTAGGAAAGAAAACCTCTGGTGCCAATATAAACCTGCACTTTGCAGAGCTGTCACACAGCTAGGCCCCAGCACTGAGTGCATCCCAACTCAGCTCTTCCCCTGTCAACTCTGGGACCTTTTCCAAATTCTGCCATTGTGCAGCAGCGTGACAGCTTAGGGCTGTGGACAGATAAGTGAGCATTAAGGTAAGATGAAATTTAACCTGCATTAGTACCTATATCCCAGCTTCCAGAGGTGAAAAACCAATGCGTTAGCCCAGTGTTAGAGCAGAGCTGAGCAAATTCCTGTCGGCTGGAGTAGAGCACAAAAAATCAGTCTGATTTAAAAATAAATCAACCATCACCTGTAGTAGCAAAACAATTTGTAACTGTTTTAAGAACTTTCTCCATACACGGAAGTGTTAATTAGAAATCAGCTTCATTAGAAATCATAAAAGTTTGTCAAAAAAACAGTTTTAGACTGAAATCACAACGTAGATGAAAAAGTGTCATTTTAATAAAGACCTGTCCCCAGTGAGTAGGCTGAGGCTAAAGTCTAATGAGGACGAAAGCCTTGTCTGTGGGGAATTTTTGGTGATACCTGGAGAAAAACTATACTGTGTGTAATTCTACCTGAATCATTTTTACAAGTGTTGTAAAGTTTCATACAGTAAGATTTTTCTACATGCACTTCAATTTCACAGCAAGAGTGGCATAGAGTACCTAAACACAGAAGAGAGCATTCATGCAATATATCTAACTCCTTGATATAATAATGCATACAATTCAAAATGGTTATACTATGATTACACCTAGGGCTTTCCACAACTACAAGGTGGTGGGAGTGGAAAGCATGGCCCCCTGAATCATTATCTAGAAAGCAACCACCACCTTCTCTATGGGATTTCTTTTTGCGCTTTTTCTTCATTCTTAATCAACTGTGCTGTTGCTGGCGATTCTTAGTGAAACTGGTAAAAACAAAGTTATAATCACTGAACTGGGCAATCTGGTGATCAAGACGTTTAAACCCTTCAATCTTCTGGGCAGAAGAAAACACTGTACGACATTTAGAGCTCTAGAAAATAAAAAAGGGAAAGTTACTTTTCAACTCAGCATTTAAAGATGGACTAGCAGAGTATGTGTGTGTTCGTGTGATGCTGTCACTAACGTGCCCCAACCCTGTGTCCCGCAGCGCGGCAGGAAGCTTCCATCCCTTGCAGTACTGCTCTTCTATCAGCCAAGAGCTGGCAGCAGCACACCAGCAGCACTGGTACAACTGACAGCTGCAGCCACCTACAAAAAATGCTGAAGCAGGAATGATGCCTCAGACTCAATACTGAGATCAGGCTGCCTTCTCTTAGTGTTTCTTTCAGATGGAGTGCATGCTTCCCAAAGAATCTGCCATTCAAATATAGAGGCACGCTGGAAACTACTAATGCCCCAGTAAAATAGTCTCCACCCTTGCTTTGTGCCTGTATGCATTCCAGGAACTGAGAAGCTGATGCAAGAAAACTCACCTGATTAACAAAGAGGGTTGTCACAAATTTTCCTGGCTTGAAAACCTCTACAACTTTTCTAATCAGGTCATCATAAGAGGTCTGACTTATGTTTGTTTCAAAACTAACATAAGAAAACTCTGGTTCTGGAGTGATGTGAATAGTCCAGTAAGTTCCCTGAAAAGAAAAAAAATACTATTACTGCCAAATAATTACTATTTCTATTTACATTAACGATCATTAAGTGCAAAACTTACATCCGATTTCATCCCATTCATTGAATACCCACAAGGATTGAACATTGTAGCATCAATAACAGAACCTGGTATCAGGTCACGAATTCCACTCATCTGAAACAAAAGTTAAAATGACATCAGTTTATCCTTATACTTCTTTAGATTTAACTCAAAGGCAGAATGAACACCGATTTAGAGGACAGGACACCAGAATTTTCCCAGTTTGATCATCCGTACCACTGTAGACGAGCTCGCTTTGCCATCCTGTCACTTACCAAGTGACCAGGTGCCAACTTGCACACGAGTTACCAGATCCTTTGCCTCTTACAGAGCCAAGCTGCACACCTCCAAGACAAGGCAACAGCTTACAACTCTAATAGATAACCGACTCTGCAACTAAAATGGAAAACAGAGCCCCTGTTCAACCAGTACCCACAAAGGGAAAGCCGTTTACATTTACCCCAGAGTGAGAACATGCTTCTTTATCCCCTAGAATGAAGTGCAATCCCAGGCACTTTGATTTCCCTCACAGTACTTGAGCTACAGCCAAAGCACAACAGTAAGTTGTCTGAGAGTCAAAGCTTAAGTGATAAAACCAGCTGCAGTCAATGCACTCAGACAAACTTCATGTTGCAGGACCTTCCCCCATTTGGAAAAAGGAGGCAAAACTATGAAGTTAGACCTTAAATCCTCCTTCCCACCACCTCCAAATCACTCCCAGATTTAACTTTGATATCTAGGTTCTCTTAACAGTCATTATCTTCAGTTTAATTATTCCTCATAACCTCCATCCTTCAGTGGAGGCTACTCAGTTGTGGTTTGTTTCTATTCCTGTTCTTCAGAGCATAACCTTCCCATCCCCAAGGGGCTGCAAATTGCTCCTTTCACTGGAGTAAAGCAGGGGCATTAAAAACGTGAAGTTATATTCCCAAAGTGTTCCTAGGGAGTTGAATTCATTTTACCCTCAAAACATGAGCCTAACATTTTCTAACTTTTTAACTCATAACTCTTCCCTACCAAGAAAGCAAACCCCATATTAAATGGCAAGTGAAGCCTTTTGTTGCCAGATTTCCACCATTCCCCAAAACAGTCAGTTTTCAAGCAAACATACACGAGTGACATCATTTGCAGTAACACCATCTTTCATGTAGAACTGGTCCATAACTACTGGGTCAAGCTCACTCATCAGAATTTCCAGTGTCTGATCGGGCTGATTGGATATCCGACTCTCTGGGAAATCCAGGGTGTACAGGTACCTGTGGCAAAGTACAAATCACTTGTGTAATAAACAGCAGCAGCACCAACTTAATTCTAGTGTAAGCCCCAAAGTCCTCAGTGCCCTATACATACCAGCAATCAGAATTCATACGCCCCATGCAATAGGCTGCTCCATCTGACAAGGAAAAAGAAAAGCCTCCAGTTAATGTACCACAGGTGATTCCTTATGTCAAACACCAGCTTCCTTTTGTATTTAAATATAGTGGAAGTCTGTCACAGACCACAGATACAGTCAGCATCTCTATCAAGTAAGCAGGCATTTAGCTTCAGGAACATAGAGGCACTCAGTAAATTCAGATGGCAGTGTCAGCTACACACAGCCAGAACCCCCAGCGTACTTCTATGTCATGAATTTATGACAAGCATTTCTTTTCAAATAACTCAGGTAAATACTACAGCTTCCATGTTTCTTCAAAAAAACACTTTTCTGCCAGTAGTTACAATTCAAGGTTATGCTTGTAGGTTTTAGATTTTAATACATGTTTGCATTTAACCTTTAAGAGCAGAAACTTTTCTGCAAAAAGCTCATTTTTCTCCAGTGTCCTGGTTACCTTCAACTACTGTTCTGCTTTTTTAATGAGGCTTCTAGGGTTAGTGAAAGCTGGGTTCTGCAGGCTGACTTACCACACTCCATTTGAAAGCCTGGAGATGACCCCAGTTAAGACAAGGTGTTAAGCTTAGTGTGATTTAAATTTTCATCTTGGCAAGTCAGCGTAAGAAATCCAGGGAGTATTTATAGCTTTGGATTCTTACACAGCTGAAGCTTCTGCTGGCTACAAAACCCCAGGGGCTGAAGGAATGCCCTTCCAGCCCACATGCATTGTACTGTTTGCCACTTCTCACTTCACACCAGCTGTGCAACTCTGCTGAAAGTTAATCAACTTACTTGGGAAAATTTCATTAAGAAACTCTACTTCTTCCTGGAAATTCCTATGTGGGTACTCCTGGTGGGAAGGCTTCATGAAATTCTTACGTGAATAAAAGAAGCTCTGAAAAAAATAACAGTTCATCTTAGATATGGCAATACAGCTGCCTGCCTTGAATCTAAAACTCTAGCAAAATGCAAGCATTTACTATAAGCTTTCACAGGACCTAAGTCTTCGTTGTGCAAACACTGCTATCTCTTATTTCCATTGCAGAGGCATATGGTAATGCCTTAATTTGTAAGCTACAGGAGACTGCTTACTTCCAAAGTTGTTTTCCACAAGAAAAGTGACTTTAGCACTGACAGCAAACATAGAATTCTTTCACACTCGTAAGTTAGCAGCCTGTAAGAGGCCAATAGAAGGGTAAATCCTGCACAGACCAAGCAATCTTATTATAATCTTTCCAGTATGGGAAGCATACAGAAATGGCAAAGGAAGTTTCCAAATATTTAATAAAACCAGTGAGCTTGAAATGTTAGTGAAAAGCTTCTTGTACATTCTAAGGAAGATGCAGCATCTCTGGCACCTTACCTGAATTGAGTCAAACCCACTGTACTCCCTAGCAAGCTCCAACAGGGGAACCAGTGCTTGCAGTAAGAGGGTGGTACCACACGTCTTCAAAATGAAACGTCTCTTGGAGACAAACATGCTACTCTCACTGCAGGAAAAAACAGATTGATACGTTAAAAATATATTAAGTGGGCTGTATTAAACCAGCCAGGAGAGAATGCTCAGATCTCAGTTCTTAGCCCAACCAATACATTACTGTAAGTGCACGTACAGCATATGGAAACATGCTTGGCAAATGGATTGAACCAGTAGATTTTAGCTAATATTTGAGAGCTGTTACGTTTTGCCAAAACAAGTACCTGCTGCAAGTGTATTACACAGCTGCCACCCTACAGAAGTACAACATGCATTACATACCCTCAATCTAGTCAAGAAATANACATACCCTCAATCTAGTCAAGAAATACAAGCATATGTGGAGTACATAACATAGACACCTAATTTCATTTCTTAACCCAGGCATGGAACAGAATCAAACTTGAAATCTTTCTTAGATGAAATAAGGCCTATGAGAAAGTCAACTCAAAAAAAGGCAAAAGCCTTAAAAGAATGTTGGAAGTTGTGTGGCTGCATCTTCTAGGAAAGCCGACTCCTGCAAAGTGGTAAATCAGCACCTGCCCACAGAAAGGGGAAGCCTCATAACAACAGTACAGGCACAGCTATAAGATACACCTTACGATAGTTTACATATAGTTAATGTCTGTAAGTCAGATACAGTCCCACTGAACTGGCAATTAGCATTGAGCCTAAATCCAGAACACTTAACACATGTAACAATTATCTTCTCACCAAGTAACAGAACAGTAGCAGTTAAGTCAAGCTTAAAACACTAACCCAGGTTGCAATGCTGTTTCAGAATTCAAAGTAAAGGTCATCTTTCACCTAGGATGCAGTTCTAACAGTTCCATTCTTTTCAGAATTTTGTTTTAAACATATGAAGCTTGCTGAAAGACTTCAGCAGTTCTTTACTAGCTTGCTCTTAAGCCCAACCTTGCCTTCAAGGCACTCTTTCAGAGTACTAAAGTTTCAGTTTCTGTTATCTGAAGTAAAACAGAGAATGTCAATGTGTCTGTAAAGTTCATGTACAAAGAGTATGGAAGTATTTTGCAAGATGAAAAACACATGGCAGAAATAGTGTCCTTACAACCAACTACTGCCCAAGACAAGAATTCCAGGAAAGCTACTTTTTTACAGATGCCCTTAGCTCAGCTGCAAGAGTTGTTCCACTTGATTGCATTATCTGGAGTTAAAGCTGATCTACTGATACAGTTTGTGCTGATCTAAGCGTGACACTTACATGCACTATTCTGCTGAAGTAATCCTAAACCTCTTAGATGGGGAGACTTATCCCTGGACAAAATTCAGTGATCAGGTACAGAAGCACCACAGCCCTGTCCTTAATACTTTTAAAGAAAAAAAAAAGGCAAACACCAGTAACTATGAAGACATTTCTGTTACTGACTAGAAGCATGACAGTATTACGATTACCAGAGCCCAGCAAATTGCAGTTTAGGACCCTGCTGTTCTTGACCAGGTGGACCCCATACAACAGCTTTAACTTTTACCTCTGGAGACTAAAAGGATGAACTAGCCGCTTACCTGAGTACATAAGCTTCCTGCTTGTCAGTTTTTGTCACACTTATGATCAAACAATGCACATTCTCCAGAAGTTTGTCCCACTCAATCCTGTGAAAGAAATTACAGAAGAGAAAAAACAACATGTTAGAGCAACTGAAGCTTCCTGGAACCTTGAGTAAAAACCAACACCCGAACAAGGCTATAGCTCGTTTTGAGTTTCTGAATCTTAGAGCACAAAAGGCAAGGACTTTTATAGAGAAGCGATCCCAGCACAGTAATATCCAATTCTTATCTCCCAATGGCACAAAACCACTGTTGAACAGCAACCCAAAGCTTCTAATTAGGCAAATCAGGAGAACTTTAAGTCCCGCATCTCCCATGTTTGAGATAAAATTGTTATAACTTAAGGTATGCTTTACATTGAATCTTCATGTACTTCAGCCACAATAGTCATTGGCAACTACTAGAGTAATAAACCAGCACACTAACAACTTTTGTCTCCAGATTAGAATCAAGCCTATAATTTAATTGAAAACCAACCCTAAAAACTAACATATCTTAATGACCAGAATTCCTCTTTGATCATAGAATTCCTTCTGCCTCTAGAAGATATAGAAGACTTGCAACAAATAGTTTGGAAACTAGTTTCTTGGAAATTGTTTCTTCCAAGAAAATAAACTGACCTGTTTTCACATAGTGCAAGAAGTTTAATATTTCAATTATTTAGTGTCATTACTCATGCCACAAGGAATTTTATTAACTAAAAAAAAAAAAAAGGAAAAAAGAAGTCAACAAGCTCAAATTAAGCCCAAAGATTCCCAAGCACTCATGAGAAGTGACAGACTAACAAAAAACTACTTTGGTTGTCACTTCAGTCTCGTGTCCACACCAAATTAGCAGAATCTGATACAGTCAATTTTGCTGTAAAGCAGAGAGGAACAGATAGAGCTTCTCAAATTTGCAAAGTTACAAGACTGTCAGCTGCCCTACCGCTGCCACTGCTCCCCTCCCACAGCATATGCCACCCACAGGTTTGTGCCAAAAGCTCTCATGGAACAAGACATTTACCAACCCAGCATAAAACTAAGCTGCCCATTTGACAGCTATAGGATCCTTCACAGCTGGAGGCATGAAAGAATTGCCAAGCAAGATATCAGCTTGGCTCAGCTGCCCATATAACTGTCAGCCTAATCCCTCCTCACCCATCAGACCTCTCTCCCTTCAGTGACACTGCAAGAGCTCTGTAGTTGTACTTCAGGACAGGGTACTCGCTGTTAACTCCACCAGCGGGGTTCCTCCAGCAGCCACCAATCCTTCCCCTTAGAAAACAGGTCAGTTTGCAAAGGTCAAGTTTTAGATTCTGCTGTACAGAATTAGAAACATCCAGATGTTCTTGGCTTCTCTAAACAGCCCAGCAAGTGCCTTGATTTCTCCCTCACTTGAGAATACCTCCTAAAACTGAATCTGTACCTTTACTACTAATGCCTCAGGATTTTCCCTTTTAAGGTGTACATTGCACTAAACCTGTGTATTTGTACGAGTCACCCAGAACATACTTTATTTACAAACTCGCTCTATAGCTTCATTTTAGAAATTAGTTCAAAAAACCCACTATGTATCTTAAAATGTCTCAATGAAGTGCACACCTGAACGAGGTTATGAACTCACTGATATTATTGGACACTTAAAAATCCAAGTGAGGTCTTTCCCTACCACCCCAGTTAGTGAGCCTTGATGAAACACACTTCTGCAGCTACAGACATGACAGCACAGACTACTCAAATCTGCATGCCAAAAAAGGGAGCTTGATTTTAATGTTTTGAAGTTGCACACATTTATTCAGCTCTACACATATGCCATTGTTTAGCTCTGATCCTGACACTCAAGTATGAAAATGCAAGCGTCATCTCATCTTTGAAAAAATCTGCTAAATGCAAAGAGTGAATACATTACACCTATTCCTTAAATGCTCCCAGACAACCAGGCTGTTTTGCTGAGCAAAGGACTGAAGGATTGTTTTCTCTTGAAGCTACAGCACACCTGTGAGTCTGCCAGCCTTAACATCTTCCCTCTAACATCCTATTATACTGAACTAGGTTAACATGTTCCTTTAGTACAGTGAAATAACTGTTCAAATCATTCCAGCACCGCTACCGATGAGATCTTATCTGCCACTCAGTATCTGGCAGCATTTACAAAAGGGGAGGCAGAGTTCCCCTACACCGCCTAACGCTGAGCTGCAGTAACCCCATCTGTACATTACTACAGATCTGATTCTGTACCTGCTTAAGTATTAATGCGTGCGTAGCTATCTCAGCTTGACAGGAGCGTACGTCTCAGCCTTCACAAGCTTCTTACCTGGTCAGACAGTCAAAACCGGAGCTTTATATAGACCAGTGAGACATTTAAGTATCCCTGTAGGGCAGTTCATGTGCAGACATTTCAGGAAAATGGCTCATTTAAGTTTCAATCACATACTAGTACAGGAAAAAGATATTACAATTCTCGTGTTCCAAGTAGATCAATAATGATCAGTACAACATTCTACCAGCAGTACAGCACTGCATGTGAAGTCCAAGCCTACCACACAAATGAAGCCCCTAGTTATGCTCGTCAGTACTGCAGCTGCCTTCAGGTGGGATGGCTGAGAAATGCCATTGCACAAGACCTTTGCATATTAGCATGTTGCTCGGTTTTCACTGTTCCACTACAAACCCCCTAACTAAGCATATGCTAAACATTCATGCATTCAGCCTTTAGAGCAATAAAGGGTAAATCCATAATTTGATCTTACTAGAGGAGCATTGAGGAAGAAAGCCTACAAGGTGAGAAACATGTAAGATGCCATGCTTGATCCAGAGGCATACAGAAAACAAGGGGTTGCAGCACCCCAGATGAGACCTGGCCACCTCAGGGAGAAGTTTTGCAGAGATGCTGGCCTGTACCCATATGCATTTTAGAGTACAGAAAGGCCACTAGCGTGCTGAATTTGATCTCACTGTCATCCATTGAAACAAGATGACCATAGCATTTGAATTTTCCATTATTTAAAGCAATGCAAAGGAAGAACATCTGGGACCACTTTGAACCAAGTAGAATGAGTTCACTTAAAGTCTAATTCTAACCCTTTCTTTAATCTCTATAATTATTTAAATGTTACTAGTTAAAAGACAAGCTACATCCACCCCCGCTTAAGGTGGAAACAAAAAACTACCTTAAAAATAGTATTTCAGTGGTTAGCAGTACATGTATGGCAGCTAATCCCATTTTCTCATGTCGAGTAGAAGTTCTCAAAGTCAGTAACTGCGACATGCTCGAGAACATTGCTGCTGATTTCATAACTGAGTGAACTCAGTAAGTGTTCAGGAAGCAAAGCCTTCAACTGAAAAAGGGGAACGAAAGACACTCAAAATGCTATCATCCCCTTCTACTCTTCAAAATTCCCCTTTCAATGGGAAGTACGTGGATTGCATACTATGGGCTAAATTACTTGCCATAGCCAGATGACAGGACAATTCTAAACATTCTGAAGGCTGCTTTCCTGTTCTCCAGCCAAGTGAACTACACTGTGATGCATGAAAATCACTGGTAGCCAACTAACTTCCATCCCAGACCTGCATCCACTGGAACTTCAAACTGAAAATGCATTTGAGACCAGCTCCACACTCATACAGGCTTATTACCCACTTCATTCCAAAGCTGTAAGATCCTGCTCCAGAAATTTCACATAACTGACACCCGCTGGAAGTCAGAATAGTTTCTCCAATAGGCAAGCACCACGCATCTTAAATGGCTGCACATGCTCGGAGAATACCAAATGAAAATGGAATGCATTCACTCAGTGTGAAAAGCTGTTCATGCTTGAATAGCAGAGAGCTACTTGTTCTGTACTTGACTAGCAGGACATGCCAGGAGGAGGAAAAAGAAAAAAGCAACCAAGTTTAGCAATCTACTGCCATACCTGTGTTGCAATAGTTAGTGCCTTATCAGCACAGACTTGTTACTAGAGTACAAGTGACTTCCATTCAAACTGCCACCCAGCAATGTCAGGGCAGGAAACCTATCAGAGCTGAGGATTTTATTTTCAGGAAGTACATTTAAAGTGCGTAATGCACAGTCAACA